>VRLP01002970.1:15000-73948 GCA_009660295.1 Lophius piscatorius
ACTGTGTCACACAGAACTACACACTGAAGGAGATTAAGACCAACCTGTGACATGTAGCCGGTCCAAGTTGACCTCAATCTTGAGGAAGAGGCGACCCCGGCGCTCCGTGTGGTCCGTACCACACAGGCTTGGAACGTTTACCACACACTGCTTGTGCACGTTCATGTCGCAGGCTGGAAAGAAAAGGGGAAATGTTTTTATTTTGAAGGTTAACTGAGCTTTGGAAAAGAGGGACAGGTGAGGCTAAGTGTGGTCGATAGCATGCTACACTGAATTCAGGAAAAGCTACATGTAATTTGTGACATACATATAGCCCTGGAAATTTTGAGCCTCTGAAAAGAAGGTGTAAAAGAAATTGGTGAGATGCAATGTGGCCGAGTTACAAAAACTTGGCTTTACTCTATGAATATATAATATACACATACATATATATATATATATATATATACATTTTTTTTTTAATTCTAAGAATGAAATCTTTGAAAGATTTGAAAGACTTAAAAAAAAGTGGTTTAAGAATACGGTCAAGAACCAACGTAGGAGTAAGATGATTCCTCAAAAAAAATCAGAATTTCAGTGAATGGAGTAACATAATATCATTAATTAAAATTTTATTTGATCACATGATTAATCATAGGTGAGCGCCGAGCAGATTCCAGTAATGACAGACAAGGATACACAATGCATCTGCTCCTCTATTCAATCTGAAATAATAACTGAGATGGTGATTTCAAGGATTCTTTATTGTCATTCTAGGCATAGGAATCCATGAAAGAAATTGCAGTAACCCAGGTTTCGATGTCGTTGAAAAAAATTTTATTATCAAAAATCTATTAATAAAAAAACAAAAACAATGATGAAGATAGCAATGCAGTGTAGAGTCAAACAATAAAACACACAATATGAGAGAAATCCCATTATAAAATTATTTTTCTGTGGACAATGTGAATGTGTTTCCTTTTCAGTCCACTATTGTTGTAATATAATGAACTTCCAACAATGCCTCAGTTCACATGATTCACCATGACTGATGATTTATTTTACAGTCACATGCCCTAAGAAGGAGTTTTCTCCACTACGTTTCTGTATCACAGTCTTCTGATGCATTTTTAAGTAAAACACTAATATTAGACGGCCTTGACGTCACTGAGGCTGCATTTTGGAAGCATTTTGTACTTTGGGCGGTTCTGTTGAAGTAAGTTCCTCCACAACTCCATATTGAAGTGCAGATGTAGAAGGAGCAACCTGTTGCTGAGAAAAACTCAGCAAGGTCACAAAGGTCATTATGTTGACCACTTAACAATACTAACACTCCGTACAACCTGATGGCTTTGCTGCCTGCAGCCTCAACCTGGGTACTACCTGGATGTTTCTAGTTCAAGTACGGACACATATGTTAACAGCTGAGAAACTATGAATCCCTTGAGGCAAGATAAGTTCTTGATCTGTACAGAATTTGTTTACATCTGGACCGGAGAACAGTGACACCACCATCCAAACAGCAAAGGGAAGATGGATGTAGTCGAGGAAACGTGTGCTCAACTACTGATGCATTTATCCTTCTGTGAAAGCAATGTATTACAAATAATACAAAGATGGGAAGATGACAAAGGAGACGTGTTATAACGTATATCATCCAGGTCTGATTACAACCCCATTGATCTTCGTGCGAGGATGAACTGGATTGAGTTTGGGAAACATTGGTTATAGATTTCTGCAACTAGGGGGAGCTTTATCTCCAAAGGTTTTAGGGCCATAAATTCTAAATTTCAAAATTTTGTTTGTGTTTGACTCTTTACTTTTAACTCTGTTCATATTTTATTCATTAGGGGGAGCTTTTGTTTTTAAATAACAAAAAAGACTCTTTTTCAGACATAACTTCCAAACCGTTGGTGTGATTAAGTCAAACTGCGGTACTTTTGAATCAACTTAGCGAGATCTAACTTGTACATACCATATTTTACTCATTAGAGAGATATTTTTGTTTTACAAAACACTGTTTTTGACATAACTTTACGTTTAAAGTTAGAAGGGGGATTTGCAATTACGGTGGGCATTGGTGTCGGGGAAGTCAGCATAGGTGCACATACAAAAAGTTGTAGGAAGAAGAACAAATTATGATATTCAAACCCTTTTTATATAACACAATTTATAAATTATTTCCCCAAGAAACAAACCTGACACAGCAAAAACAAAAACAAAAGGAAAAGACTGAGAACAGGCTCCGAGTAAACCCTTTACTCCGTTGGTAAACCCATAAGAACCCAGACCAGTTTCTCCTTCTAGGAAAATATAAAATAGAACAAATGGACCACATTTCTGAAGTTATTTTCTGAAATGTCTCCTTCTGTCACATATCTGTTATTTAACACATAAGTATATTACATCTCTTAAGATCTTTTGCTCTTAATTTTTCCTCATTTGAAAATAAATCAACTTGACAGTTTTTTTTCTCTATATAAAATCTTTTTTGATGGTTTTTACAAGACAAAATGAAAAGTTTTCCCCACTTGCTTTATCAATTATCAATGTCTGAAGAGGCTAAATGTAACAAAGGGCATGTTACGACAGCATCAGATTTGTTAAAAGGATTAGAACACACTTTTAGTAACAAAAAGTGAGTATAAATGATAAAGCTGTATGAAGAGCTTTCTTTTCATTAGGATTAAAGCTTTTTAATTTAAGTTAATATTTAATCAGTTTAGATGTAGACCTGTTATAAATCCTTGGGAAACTTCACACTGCATTTCTCATGCATGCAAGGTTTGTTTTGGAGATGATTCCGTAGAAAACTTTTTTGTTTTAGATTAAGTAGAGCAAAAATCAGAATAGGTAGCACTTATCTCAAAGTTGCTGTGAAGTACTTAGGCCTCAACAGGTAATGAGCACATTAACTTAGAAACTATTTATTATAGTAAATGAGCTGAATTACGGTGCAAAAAGTGTTAGGCTGATGTTTTCCCATTACAAGTGCTTTTGTTATGGGTATTATGAATGCAGTGACATGACAAGGAAAAGAGGTGCTCCTCTGTAATGAGAGAAATGGCTGCTGGGAAATGTGGTTCCACTTTCCTAAACATGAACCCTTTAAACTACTGGAATAATAAATAAATCTGTTTGAATTATTCTCTTACTCTCTCTCTCTCTCTCTCACACACACACGCACGCACACACACACACACACACACCCACACACGCACGCACACACACACAAACACTTGGAGAAAACCGAACAGATGAGTGACCAGAGGGGAGAGAGGACATTTATTCTCCCTTGTATCCTCCTCAATCACTGTCCTCTAACTTTCCCTTTCACCCTACATTCCTCGTCTTCCCACCTTCACCCTATATCTGGCTTCTTTCACCCAACTATCCATCTCCCCTCACTTCCCCTCTTCCCTCTACTTGGCACCCTCGTTAGGCTGACTCTCTGTGAGGAGACAGGGAGCGATGAGATAGGGAAGAAGCAGTTCATAATGTTGGTGTCCTAAACTCATTAATTTGTTCTGGTGTGCACCTATAACCATCTGCCATGGGGCCACCCCCAAAGACCAGACAGAGTTAGAGGAGAGAGAATGAGAAGGTGATCGATGGAGACAATTGGGAAGCACGGAAGAGTTACAGTGAGGGATGCAGACCAGGCAGGACATTGGTGAACAAATGTAAAGGAAGGGGAAAAACAAGGGTAAAGATGGAGAAAGGAGCGCAAAGAGGGAAGACAGAGACGTGAAGAAAAGGAGGATCAAGAGGACTGGGGCCATAGATGTGGAGTAGTGAGTTATTGAAGGACTGTGGGTGGAAAGATCGGGAAAATTGGGGAGAGTCAGCAAGGTGACGCTGTGGATTGTGCTGCAGATATGACCGTAGTGCAGTTCCAGTCTATTCCCACCTGTTCTCATTACAACCACCTCTACAGTGGGAAAGCCAGCACAGCATATTTTACACAGGTGCACAACCACACTCACACTCACACGCACACGCATACACACACACATGCACTCACGCACACACACTCGGTGAATACTTACTGTCACATTTCATCCCCTGGTGGATCATACCATACAGCAGCGAACCGCAGTGGTCACAAAAGGTTGGACTGCCGTATGAGTGGATTTTGAATTTGTGTTTGCTTCTGGGGTCCTAGAAAACAAAGAGAAAAACGGGACAACCATTGAATATCAGACGCAAGTACGCTGCATGCAGGATTGTTTCCTTTATGTCTTTCAACGCGATGGGAATGGCTGAAGTTGTTGGATCCTAAACTGAAGTATTAAATATGATCTTGATAATCCCATCAGTCATAACAACAGCAATGTACTGTATCCTATGACACCTTCCTACCAGAACTGCTACCATTCAGCTATTAGTGCTACAGTGGCTCTTCTGTGGGATCGAACCACACCCAACAAGATAAGCAGGTCTGAAGATGCTCTGACCCTTGTCGTCCCGCCATCACAATCTGGCCTATGTCATAATCTTGCTGCCTAATATATCCCATCCACTACACTAGTCAGCAGTTTGAATGTTATGGCGGATCCGTGGATGAAAAGTTCAGGGAAAACCAAAATAATCATGATTCGGTCCAGGCCAAAGTGAAATGAAGTGGACTGTCTCTAAGAAGTGAAGTCAAACAATTTACCGTTATGCTGCAAATATGAATCTGTGTTGTCCAGAAAACTGACCAAAAGTTTAATCAAAACTGAAGATGAAAAATAGAGAGAGGGAAATAACTGTCACTTCTCCCCCATCCCCATAATAATACTTCACGCTGTATAAAAACCCAAAATATAGAATGTAACGCAATAAGCATAACATCAACTATAAATAAAAACACAAGAACAACAAAGACAGACCTATTGAGTAAATGAAATTATAATATGTGGATGTAAGGACGGGGTATTCATTTTTGGAACCTGAGCAATACAACTACTAATATTAATAACAATACACAATGAAATAAATGTGAATACAGACAGCAGTATGTGGTGAGAGGCAGTTACAAATCTACCATTAATGCCCTATCAAGCATCTATTATTACCTTTTATAGAGAAGAACTTTTCTGTCAGATGAGAAAAGGCATTTAAAAAAAATCCGACAGATACATTTAGGAGATATGAAGATTGGCTGTTTATGTAGGGATACATTTGTCAGCCTTTGCTCTGTTTCTGTTGGAGAAAATGTAGAAGGACCATTCTTTAAAATCACTCTTCTGATTTATGTAGTTTCTCCAACAAATATTAATGGAAGACATGAAAAAAAGAGCCCTAAATCAGATTAGATGTTTTACCGGCATGATGTAATTGAGTTTTTTTTAGCTGCATATCGCACTGTGAATAATTTGCCGAGTAATGAATCCATGATATCAGCAGAGGATGACACGCACACAATGAGAGATGACAGAAAGACCCAGATGAAAAAGAAATGTCAAGCTGTTGACAGCAAATGTCAATTCTTTTTACATCTCAGAGTGTTTTGTGCTTGACGTCAGTTGTCTGTATCTTGTTGGGATGGAAACCTTCCCAGCATCCTCCTTGCCTCAGTCCCTAAAAGTTATTAAGGCATATACACAGAATGCATGGAAGCCAAAGGTAGGTAAGATGATACTATGGACATAAAGACATACGCCAGTTCATGTACTCACACATTCTGTTTTTGTTGTTTTCGTATTTTAATTGATAGTTGATTTTATGCTTATTGCTTTATATCCCCTATTTTTTTCTTTTTGTGCATAAAGCGAATGTCTACGTGTGAAACGGGAGGGGCTTGTTCATTGGCAGGGGAGCAAGTCGGTGGCATGAAGGTCCTGGAAACGTCTAATTTGAATATTTTTCTTTTCATCATCTAACCTGTTCTTGCTTCTTTCATCAGTCTTTCCTTGAGGTTCTTGTCCATTGTGGTCTTATTTGCTCTCCTGGTTTTCTCCTTCTGCAACAATTTTTGCCTCCTTGCTGCATGTCAACTCCTTTTGTTCAACTTTTGGGCTGTGGGAACCTTGTTTTTGTCTTAAGAGAGTATACTAAAAAGAAACCAGGGACTCGAGGGATACAATTTCCCCGCTCTCTCTTTCTTTGACTCTATCAACCCTCTCACTCCCTTTCTGTCCAAGATTCTACATCTCCAGCTTTTGAAGATTCACTTCTATAGCGAACCTTCTCTTTAAATGTTTTTGTTTATTTACTCTGTGTCTCTGCCCCCCCGTCCCGTCCTAAGCACCATGGGTAAAATCAACATGACAGGGGTCATGGGCCTCACAGTGGTCATGGGCCTCTGACTCTGGCTGGGTGTGTGTCATAATCTGTTCAGCTCCCTGGGCTTCTGCATCTGCATTTCTGCCAATCTATAGGCAATCTATATCTGGGGCATAAATGTCCTTAATGCCATATGCACATGATAACCCAAACCCAAAAACTCCTAAAGACATATAAAAGAAAACATTGTTGATAAACAAGTTGATAAACAACAGCAAATTCAACCCAACCTCCACAGTACCAGTACATATGAACAAATAAGCAGGTTTGTTTCAGGATTAAGTGCACTGGACACAAACGTTTCTTTCTGGAAGCATTTTCAAAACAGAAAATGCTGTGTGAAAATTAGCCCTGGTTCGATCCTACAGAGGAGTTACTAGAGCACAACTAGTTTTAAAAGTTAATGTTGGTTCTGAGAGAACACACATTTCATTGCATAGCTGTTTGGACAATATTCAGCAGGTTGTTGATCGGTGTATTTGTCCGAAGGCACACTCGGTATTAAACACATAAATATGCAGCTAACACTGCACAAAGCAGTTTGTTTCACATTCTGTAGTATGAACACATAGATGTTTCTGTATACACTGAAAGGAACAAATAAATAAGATTTTTGAAAGCTCCCCTTTACTTAAGGACAACATATGTGAGCTTAATGCATTGACTGCAGCACCGTGCGAGGTTTCACCAGCTTCGACATGAGGCCAGTGAGTGGAGCTGGGTCATCTCTCGGTTCTGATTACTTATCAAACGGAATAATATGCATGATATTTCAATGTATGGGCACTTGAAAAGGCAGAGCTCATGGCCGTGCCCTCTGATGCCTATACTGTCACAGTACAATGCAGTAGCACATATTTCTGATATCCTTTTTGCTGTCTTGCCATTTTACTCGGATGCACACGCAAATCTGCTTGCATAAATGTAACACACACACACCTTCCCTTCGAGTTTGCCTGAGGTGGTCCGTATATCTCCTCTGGAGCTTTAACTTTTTCTTGTATTGCTGTTGATGTGCTGCTGTTGTGAAAAGCATAAACAGATACCTTAAAGATGATCAATAAGGATGCATGGTCCAAAATCGTCTGTGGCACATCTAGAAAGTAGATTTATAACTAGCTTGATAAGCCTTCATCGATGAAACATCTTCTCAACCAGCTAAATATCAGATATCATGCTGAGCTGCATAAATAAGCTAACGGACACACCATCAACATTAACAGAGCTGCTGAGGCGAAACCAGGAGGGAAGTTTGATCCAGCGAGGCGAGATGATGATGCCGCTGCTGCCAAAGTCTCTGGGGCGTAACAATGGCTACATCAAGCAGAAGAAGAGGAAATCAATCACGATCGTAGAGTGACAATCAGTCAAAGCAAGTCTTTTCAAATTATGAACAGGCACCCCAGAGGTAAGAATATCTAATTACTAATTACAAATCATCGGCATAAGAAGTGAGGAGGGTAATGTGCATCATGTGTGG
Organism: Lophius piscatorius; assembly: GCA_009660295.1. NCBI lineage: Eukaryota > Metazoa > Chordata > Actinopteri > Lophiiformes > Lophiidae > Lophius > Lophius piscatorius. The sequence goes on from VRLP01002970.1 coordinate 22,730, forward strand.
GGTTAATTAGATAACAGGCGACCCTTCAGAGCGACTGCACCTTCATTAAAACTGCAACAACCAGTATTCACTAAATCAATAAACACTCCAGCTGGTGGGCTTGGTTTGGACTCATCCAGTTTCAAGGAGACTTCGGTATTAACATTACATGAAAACATGTCAGTGAAACGGAGTAATCCGCCAAACAGTAACGGAATCCTGATTCATATTTAACTTCAACCCCATATAGAAGTTATGCATGAATGTTTCAAAGGCCTAATATGGGCCATTGTTATTCCAACCCACTACTCTGGCGCTGGAAGTAGTCAGCAGGACAAATTCCTGTGTGTATAGTAGTAGTAGGTAGTAAAGAACAGGGTTGAGAGTTTGACATACTCTGGGTAAAAACCCACAACCAGGCAGCTTGATACAGTTAGTAGCTCACCAAAGACGAAAAACGCCATAGTTGTTTTCCTCCAGGTATATGTAAACATCGCACTAACAACTCAAGCTGCTACGTTACACAAACTATCTAAGGCTGCTATCTCACTTGACTTGACCGGGATTTTCAGGTTTTTTGGTTTGATTCAGACCAAACCGCCCCCCGGTCTGTGGAGTATGTATAAACATGCATGCGTACAAGGGTATACATGTATGTTCATATGTGGAGATGAATTTACCCAAGTGGGAATGAAGTTATATATTAATACACATGTAGATACAGATAATACCAAAAATATGCTTTTTCTTCCTTTTCTTTTTTTTCTCCCCTCTTCTTTCTTTTTTTCTTCTTGTTGCCATCCCTTCATTTTCTGAGTCATTATCTGTTATATCAATTTATTTAATTAATTGGCGTGAATCAAACTCAACCATGGTTCAGGAAAATTTATATTGTGAAAGCATTATCTTTTTAAAATGTTTCTGACTTTTGGGCAAATTACAACATGTTACAGGAGGTTATGGTTGCCAATACATAAAAAGGAGGAAAACAAAGAGAGGACATTAAAAACAATCTCTGGCAGTTCATGAAGAGACACGGTCTGACCAAGAAATCAAAGGTCAACTTGGAAAAAACATAATGTGGAAACTTCATTTATTTTCTATGAGAAAAATGCGACGAGGATATGAGAGGAGGAGGAGGAGGGAACTGGTGAAGGACAGATGCTGGTCCTCAAACCTGTCAGTCCTCAAGAATAGGTTGATGCTGCCCACATGGATGATGACAACAGGCTACATGTATGACATTCAAAGTTATTTTGTGCACTTGTAAAGCTGCAATGCGAAACCAAAACTTCATAAACGGATCAAACATAAACCATGGATTAAAAAGCTGATAATTAGCTTCAACTCTCACATTTAAATGCACCCAAAAAATGACAACGCACACAGAGAGGAGATGGGTCTTCAAAGCAGCACTATTGTGTGAACACTGTGTTTTCTGTATATCGACCACATTTTAATGATTCAAAAACTTAAAAAAGCTTCAGTGTCTCCTTCAGGGAATTCAGAAAAATAAACCACAACATTGGAGATCTGGTTTGGTTTATTGATTCAATGCTGTGAAACCTCCTCAGGGGATTTTCCTCTATTTGTTGTTTTACCAAACAGACATCTGAACTGTTTGTACACAAACACACCCACAAAGACAAACACACCATGGTAAAAGTGTAAAATGGTCCGCAGACATCACTGCAAGGAAAGATAAATGTCAAAAACATAAACAAACAGAAAATAATCTACATTTAAATAAAATAAATTCCTTGAAAGTGTTTTTGTGTTTGCATGTGTGTAAATGTGTGTGCTGGAACGAAGGGGAACAAAATGAACAACTTTACTGTTGCTATGGTTATAATGAGTTTGAAAAAAAAAAAAATCGGCGATAGACTCAAAATCAGCAGAGAGAAATTAAACAGTAGGAGGAAAACGTTGGGAGATTGAGTCACATGTGGCCTCATGAATCGTGTGCACATTTTTCATGACAGGCAAACACATCACAACTATGCAGGGTGTCCAGATAGAAGAAACTAACAGAGTAAAATCTTCAAGGAGTGATGATGAAATGTGGCTTTGGCTCTGCCAAAAGAACAGGCAAGGAGGTTTATAGCTGCGGAGAATATCTCTTGGCTGGACACACTGCTGAGAGGTTAATCCAGACACACACTGCCCACAGCCTTGACTGAGCAGGAAACTGTTTGACCTGCAGCGGCTAAAGGCGAGCATGCACTGCACTCAATGGGCGCTGTGTATGCATATGTAGATGTGCATCTGTCTGTCAGTATGTGCTGAGAGATTCGTACAGTGGTTTCAAGCTGCAGCATTTCGACATTGAGATGCAAATATAACAGTTTTGGAATGATGGGCAGGAAATAAAGAAATGTTAAAAATGGAACAAATGCATCCTGAAGCCGTGATGTTCTGATAGGAAGGGAAAAATAAAGAAAATGACAAATAACAAAAGGATCTAGAGGCAAACATAGACTAACGGACAGATAAGCAGATTGATGTTAGCGGCAAGGCGCAGCTGTGTGTCTGTCTGTGGGTGGAATAGAAACTTTCAGCCAGCCACTGTTGGTCTCATGGTATGGGCTCATGTTGAAATGGATTAAACTCACTTAGAGCTGGCAGCTTTAGATGCCTTACCCCTGCTGCCTTCACTGTTTGGCTTCGTGGATAAGTAAACACCTGTAGGTATTTAGAGCGAGTGAGTCTCTTTTTATTCACATGAGCCTAATTCATAATCAAACTCATAGACCTCCAAAACCATGCAATATAGGTGGATAGGTGAGGCTAAATTGCCCATAGGAGTGAATGTGAGCGTGAATGATTGTCTGTCTCTGTGTCTGCCCCTTGATGAACCGGGGACTCGTCCAGGGTGGTACCTGCCTCTCACCCAATGTCAACTGGGTGGGCTCCAGCCCTTGCAACCCTAAACAGGATAAACAGTTTCTGTAATGACTGGATAATAAATGAATGACTTGTCACAGAGAACTATCTAAAATCGCTTCATTTTCTTTCTATTTGGATCATACACTTTTCTTCATCACGAATAATACATTCTTCCCTGAGAAATTAAAGAAAATCTCAAAAGAATATCGGAACCCATAATGTTAACACCCGTCTTCCAACAAGTTTCATGGCCATCTTTTCAGAAAAGAGCAGAGGGGAAAAATTCTAATGGTTCTAACTGAAACTATGGGATGCTTCATGTGAACTCCAAAGCCTTTGCAAAGCCATGTCTTAAGTTCTTATTTTTTAATATGCAATCTTCCCTTATCGCCCGTGCCAGCAGTGGAAAGTCTTCCTCTGACACCTCATCGTCACCTGCTCTTGTCAGTTGTGTTGTCTTTTAAGCAAGAAAAAAAAAATACTCCACACCTTCGCTGACTAAGGATGAATCATTTGTTGTCAGGTGTCATTTCAGTTTGTTGAGAAACATTGCTTGTATGTATGTGAGAGGGTATAATGAACCCATACGACAAGTAGCTGTCACATTGTACTACGCTCGCTGCTAAGTTACCACTTCATAACTGAAGTGGTAATGCCTGAGAGTTATCGTATTCTTTTCGGAAACGTTCCACAGGAAAGAGGCATGTGAGCCCTATTTTTTACGATTAATGAAGTAAGTACTGATGTTCATTTACATGATAACTTTTGCTTTTAAGAGATTTTTATTAAATGTGTGTGATGTCAGTCACATCAGAATACATTTTGCAGCACCCTGATTAAGCCGTAGAGCACCTCAGGGTCCAACAGCACCTTGTTTGAGAATAGTCATTTGAAGGGAGAGTCTAGCAGCCACCTGAGTCCTGAAAGGAAAATGGCTTCAAGCAATCAATTAAGTCACTTTTAGGAACTAATCTGTCCACTGACACTGATAAAAACAATTAGGTGCCTTAGTAAAAAAAAAAAGAAAAAGAAGAAGAAAGAAAATAGGACAGGGGTCAGAGGAGGAGGAAGAGAAGAAAAATGCAGATAAAATAATCAGCTTTAAAAAAAAAGGTAAAGGAAAGATTGTGCCATTGCCTATAACACAAAAAAACTGTTGATCATCTCTAATATCTCTCTTCATCTCACCTTCACACACCAGAAAGGTCTGGCGATGGCAGCTACAACTTTGTGTGTGTGTTTATTACCTTCATCGATGTCTACATAAAGGCTTTAAAGGGACTCACCAGCACCTGTGTTGACATCCATCACAGATCTAATTAATGAGATGACAGCTCTTTCTCAGGCTCTCTCCACCTGCGGCAGCCTGTCAGAATCTATTGGACTATTACTTTCAGACAATCCAACTTCAGCATGCAAAAAGGAAACTGATACTACACAGACATGAAACAAATGTTTGCCATTAAAAACATATTAGTCATTGGTTCATTTAAAAACGTGTTTGCTGTTTAAGGGAACATAAAGTGATGGTGTGTTTGCTCCCCAGCGGCCTGCTTTCCCTCGGTAGTATTCATGTCTTTCATATCGCATCATTTGCGAATAACCACACACACAGCCAGGAAGAGAGGGGGAGAAAGAGGGAGAAAGGGAATAAATTAGCTCATTAGTAAGAAATGGTACAGAGAGAAACATCAGCGATCTCCAAATGAGCTGACTAGATTAAGGGATGCAGAGATTCTTATGATGAGAAGTGGAGCCGTTTACGGACATGATGTTCTATCTACCAATTAGCTGAGAAGTATTTCCCTCGGCTATTTCAGAGACTGATAAAACTTGAAATACACATCATTACGTGGCAGTTGGTATCAAACTTTGGTAAATACTGTCAGATTCTTTGACTGATATAACTACTTTACTACAGCATTATAAATAACAGTCGTCTGAGATATATCCCCCGAAATCCCCAAAGCAATACACACTGAATGCATCGCTTAACGACACAACATCCATTCCTATGGTTTGCTTAGAGTAGTGTTCCTTGTTTTGAATATTATATGCTAAGGCGAAGACGACAGACGGTCAGATTCACCTTAAAAAAAAAACTTTAATGTTTTGCTCAACTATTTGTTTGAATACATTCTCACTATATCTTATTGAAAATTGTGTGCCACATGACGGAACCTGTTTACTGAATGACCCAGTGGCAGCATTTATTAGCTAAGGCAAACGGACCAAGACCAAGGCTGGCACCTTAGGACAGACCGCAGACCAAAGGGGCCACAGTTGGAGGAGGTATTAACCAGGGCTTTTGTGAAAGTCCTATTCGATAAGTACGGCATGAGAGAAGTATGTAATTTTATACTCCCCAAAAAAAGTCGAAATAGGGTCGAACCGCTTTCCAAAAAAAAGGTTTACATAAATGTTACATTTTTAATTACCTGACAAAATGTTTGTCAGTGTAACACAAAATTCAAAAATTTGGTAAGTCTGATTTTATTTTTATTGTTCAAAAACCTGCTTGACCAAACAATTTGACTTTTATGTTAGATTTATGCACATTTATGCACATTTATTACAAATATGCATTGTAGTTTGATGGTTTTAGTGTAAAATCTTTAACGTATTAATAACCAACTAGACACTGTGGTTGTGAAGCATTTTGATCCAAAATTATTTGTTGGAGTAAATGCATACAGTCACCAACCATAATTACCAAAGAATTGTACTCATGTGCAGTACCTGAGAAAAGTATATTTTTACTTTCAGCCCCTGACAGTAAGACTAGAGCGAGCAGAAACAGCTGTTCGGGACCTGAATACTTCCCTGCTGCACTGTCATTACAAGTAGAGTAGAGTTCTTGTGTTCAGATTCATTTCCATTCTGAACACCTCAATGCCTTTCATCACAGCCCAGCTTTCATCATCAAACACATCATTTAATTAGACTGGCTGGGATATGAGGCCTGCATGTCGTGGTCCTATGCGCTTCAGCTCAACCTTGTTGCTGGATTCACCCAAACACCAAACGATGTAATCTCAGTGTCTTTGACTGATTTGATATACACTTTCGCCAATGCAGAACTTCACAATCTGTGCCTGGGCACACAGCAGTCAGTCACTAGGCTCCACCCCACTAAAGTAGTGTTTCGTTTCGTTTAGTTATCCTCCGCTTATCTGGGTCCAGGTCGCTGGGGCAGCAGTTTCAGCAGGGAAGCCCAGACTTTCCTCTCCCCGGCCACATCCACCAACTCCTCTAGGAGGATTCCAAGGCGTTCCCAAGCCAGTCGAGAGATGTAATCTCTCCAGCATGTCCTGGGTCTGCCCCGGGGTCTCCACCCAGATGGACATGCCCGATTCAACTCTCCAGGGAGGCATCCGGGGATCATCCTAACCAGATCCCCGAACCACCTCAACTAACTCGTCTCAATGCTGAGGAGCAGTGGCTCTACTTTGAGCTCCTTACCCCATCTCTAAGGCTGAGCCCAGACACCCTGCGGAGAAAACTAATTTCAGTCGGACCTGTAAATCGAGAGCTTTTCCTTTCGGCTCAGCTCTTTCTTCACCACAACCCCCCAAAGGATGCCCTGAGAGACACGGTCATAAGCCTTCTCAAGATCCACAAAGCACATGTGGACTGGTTGGGCAAACTCCCATGTCCCCTCCAGCACCCTCGAGAGGGTATAGATCTGGTCCAGTGTTCCATCACCAGGACGAAAACAATATTGTTCCTCCTGAATCCAAGGTTCGACTATCGACGGGACTCTCCTCTCCAGTACCCTGGCGTAGACCTTCCCAGGAAGGCTGAGGAGTGTGATCCCCCGATAGTTGGGACACATCCTCTAGTACCCCTTCTTGAAAAAGGGGAACCACCACCCCAGTCTGCCACTCCATAGGTACTGCCCTTGATGTCCACGCAATGTTGCAGAGGCGTGTCAGCCATGACAGCCGGAAAACATCCAGAGCTTTAAGATACTCAGGGCGGATCTCATCCACGCCAGGGGCGCTGCTTCTGAGGAGTTGTTTCACAGCCGCAGCGACCTCAGACCCAGTGATGAGCGGACCCACCTCCAAGTCCACAAGCTCTGGTTCCTCCAAGGAATACCTGTTGGTAGGATTGAGGAGTTCACCAAAGTATTCCTTCAACCGGCCGATAACTTTCTCTGTGGAGTTCAGCAGGTCCCCATCCACCCCGTACATAGAGTGGAGAAATGGCCGCTTCTCCCCCTTAAATGCTGGATGGTTTGCCAGAATTTCTTCGGGCCGACAGATAGTCCTCTTCCATGGTCTCATCGAACTTCTCCCACGACCGGGTTTTTGCATCCGTGACTGCCACAACCACGCGTCGCTTGCCCTGCCGGTAGCTGTCAGCTACTTCAGGAGTCCCACAAGCCAGCCATGCTCTGTACGACTCATTCTTCAGCCTGACGGCATCCCTCACCTCTGGTGTCCACCTGGAGGTTCAGGGATTAACCCCCGCGACTAGCACCAACAACCTTGCGACCGCAGCTCTCATAAGCTGCCTCGGCAATGGCAGCACGGAACATGCGCACACAACAGTCAGAACCCTTTCCTCAACCTGAGGCGCATGTCAGTAACTCTACCATCCACTGAGGTATACTCCAATACATGGGCAGAGAGCTGGGCAGCTATGAATAAGCCCACAACAGCCCTCCGCCTCTCACCTGAAGCGGAATTGATATGAAAAAAGTGCAGTTTGAAAGTGAACCAAACCAAATGAAAGTGCAACAATGTTACAATTTCACCCTCAACCGTTCCGAGTCCGCCGAACCGTCAGGTGTGAAAACCCATTTTGTTAAACTGCTGTTTGCATGATGTTGGGTTATTCTGGAAATGGTTGGGGAAGAGGACCTTTGGCCCAAAGGTTACCAGTTCCATCCCTGGACTAGTCAAATAAATCTCGATCGGTATAAACCCCTCATATCAGATTAGACTGTTGTTGACCTGGGAAAGACAGAAAATTGCTCTCAGGTTAAAATGTATAACACTGAACCAATCAAAGCCAAAAAAGGTCTGCCTGTGTCTCCCTGAGGTCCTGTGAATGATCTGTGTCACACCGCCTTTTCTCTCTTATCAAAGATAACAAACTTGTCCAATTAGAAAACATCACAGTTAGGTATAAAGTGACTCTAAAGACACCACATTATGCAGAAAAGGGTAACAGCAAACAACCTTGACCAAGCTTATAAAGCTAAAAATAATGATCTGAAAAGCGGAAACAGAAATTAATTGGTGGCTAAGAACACCCAAAAAGCATTCATTCTCACTTTCCCTGTTTGCTGCTGACATGTCCCGCTGAGTTTGACAATGAATAATTATACACGTTGTTATGGCTTACTACAAAATGTAATTTCCACAAGGGGAAAGTTCTAACAGGATGCAGAGCAGCAATTACCATAATGTCTGAAAAGTTAAGGAAAACAAAACTTCTCAGCTCAACTATCACCTACCTTCCCAGACTCCTTTGCAGCAGTCCTCACTTTACCCCAGTTCCCTGGTGTGTTTATTAAAGCTTTACCAGCAAGAGACCTGGGCAACTGGCTCTTCTAAAATCTGCACGTTAATCACAGTGACAACACCACCGAACTAAGGAGGACAGGCCCCAGGGGGCCACCTCTCTCACAAGGAAACTATATTTAACTAGTACAACATAAACACAAAAGATGAGAAGGTGTACCAGAGAAACTACTGCCATGTCAAGACAATGCACATGGTTTGATCATTATTAGTGCTTTGAATAGACAATATGAAACACTGTGTGACCTCAGCATCCCTCAGCTATGGCCATGAGCTCTGAGTAGTGACTGAGGACAAGGTATTTGGAAAGCAAGCAGCTAAAATGAGCTTCTTCACTCAACTCTCTGACTCAGTGTCAGAAAACAGGTGATGAGACATGAGGAGGAATATCAGAGTCGAGTAGGTGTTGATGGGCGATTGGTGGTGTGAGGAGGATTAACTATTAGCTGATGAGGAAGACCATTGTGCTACTAGTGATGAAGTGCCTGGGCATTGGTCGGGGGAAATGCCTCTGAGAAGTCCTTTTTATTGACATAGAGGCAGTTGCACCGAACAACAAGCAAATAGCCATATTAGTCATGTGGCGATGTGCCTAGCTTATCTTGTGGAATCCTGCACATGCAGCAAGGCAAGAGAGGTAATTGGAGTGTAAGAGTTTGAAGCTCTCATGTATGATCAGCTGGGAATAACAACATGTTGACATGGGTGTTTGTGTGTGTGTGTGTGTGTGTGTGTGTGTGTGTGTGTGTGTGTGTGTGTGTGTGTTCATTAAAAGCACCACTATACCCATGGTGGGCCACACATCCTTCAAACTGTGATTTATGCTCACAGGATTAGATAATAATGAACTCTCTGGTGAGTGTTCCATCTTCTGCGTTGATGAACACAGCTTTGCACACTTATAAGTCGTGTGACGTCAACAAGCGAAAAAACAAAAAAACATAGGAAGTTGCATAATGCACAGCCAGTCTATGGGTTATGCAAGTGATGGATAGCTACAGCCCATATCAACCAGGAACATCATTACAAATAGAGTAATCCTCAGCAGCTATCTGGGACAATGTGTACGTGATAATGTGGTCGATACTGTAAACTGTTTAAAAAGCCAACATACATATATATGTTTTCACTGTAAAGTATAAACATACCACAGAGATGTATTTCTAAAGTAAAGTTTGTATATGGACTGGTAGATTTCCAACAGGTGGGTGAACAAATCAACTTTAATGTTAAACTGAAAATCAACCTCAGTGTTTATTATGACTTCATGATTGTAATTATGGGCAGCGGTGGTGCAGTGAGTTGAAAAGTTGCCTTGCAAATATAAGCTCCAGCTTCAAATCCACCCTGGCCATCTGCCACAGTCCAGTAACATGCCATATCAGTTCATTTGTGACTCTAAATTGCTCGCAGCTGTAAATGGTTGTCTGTTTCTGCTTGTTGGCCCTTTGATGAATTGGCATCTTTTCCAGTGTGTAACCCAAATGTCAGTTTGAATAGGTTCCAGACTCCCCTACACCCCTGAACAGGATATACATAAAATAAAATAAAATTTAAAATTAATTTCTGTATTTCAATGTGTTTTTTTCCTCCACTACTGTTGATTGTTCTTAAAAGGACTGTATCATACATTGAATTTGCTAATGCAAGCTAAGCCCTGTCCTTGTAAAGAGATCCAAACTCATATCCTCTCAATCATCTCTACGTCTCATTAACTCTCATTAACCAGCAGATCTGTGGGGTTTACTGTCTGCTCAATGTTACCTACGGCAAGGATAATCTGTTTTCAATGGTAACTGTTTGATTGTATGACTAGTAGCACAATTAAAAAACAACGTGATGTATTTTCACTAAATGTGGTGGGAGGATTGGCCTTGTTGAAGGGAAGAACCCATTGATTTATGATGAAACAAGTGCCCTATTGAAAATGATTGCCAAAGTTCTAATTAAAATTAGGAGCGAAAGGTAATCAGCAGAGCTGCCGCCATCCACACGGTATATAAATTGAGCAGAACGATTCTTCAAAAGTGCAGAAGGTTTTTTAGATAAAAACACTTCTTAAATCCTGACAGTCCACCACAAACGTTAAGTGGCCTTGAAATAAAGGGGATTCAATTTGGTCCAGCTGGACATGGCTACCGTGGAAAATTCCAGAGGCGTTAAATCTGAGTCTGTTTCTATAGAAATATCCCAAACTACTTTGTCTAATTTGATCAAATTTTATGTTCTAATCTTCACTATAACTATAGCGTATTATCAATATATTTCCTATTTACTTTATCATAAAGTGAGGCAAATTTAAATTCAAGACTTTGTTCTATATAAATATGTTCTAGGTTCCCCTGTCCTCCAGCGAGATGCCTCCGAGTATGTGTATGTATGTGTGTGCGTGGGTGTGTGTGTGTGTGTGTGTGTGTGTTAGATGTGTTCTAAACCCTCTGACATTCATGCTGTCCATGTGTTTGTTACATGTGTGGAATGGCGATGCCAGTTGCCCTGTAGCTGCCAGAGAGACCCCTGATGTTTTTATCCAGCGTCCAAACCGACAAATACCACTGTTCCACTAGATTGTGTGCGTGTGTGTGTGTTTGTGTAAATGCCGGTCCCTTATTTACATTTATGACATTACGTTAGCAAGGTAGCTGTTCTTTACATCTTTGTCTAAATCAGTTCAGGTTCAGCTTTCCTTTTGCTGAACCAGTTTATAAAATCCCCTCCTCCATCCAGTCTAAACCCCTCTTAGTACTTGTCCACTGGAGGCTGTCACATGATCTATGAGTTATACAGCATTAGGGTGAAGCCAAAAGATCAACAGCTGGCTCGTCAGTGGGCTGCTAATCCAAGAGGTGTTCGTGATATGGGAACATCCTTGTGCGGCTTAGCCTTACACACGACACTCTGATGATTAGACGGACGCACATATCACTGATGATATGAGATGTGTAGGTCCTAGATAAGATACGCTGAGATATGTACGTCCTAGATAAGATACGCCTCTGAGCCACGGCTGTACAATTCTCTCAAGATTAATATATATTGCTTCAGTGTGAAAATACTGTAAATCCTAGCCCATCGGATCTTTCTGTTACTGCAAATGTGGGCAGTCACTACTATAAATGTACTACATGTACATAGATACAAGTACATTTATATCTAAGTACAATTAAAGTAATCATGGAGAAAATTTTAAACTTCCAGGAGTTTGCATTAAAAATAATATGCATTCAAAAATAAAAGGAAACAAAAGGTAGAAAAAAGGGACAAAAAAGGAGGGAAGAGACAAAGCAAAGGAACAAAATAGGAATTTGGGAGATTTGGAGCTCTTGATTTTAATTAGTTAATTAATTATGAAAGGTATCCCAATAATGTCCTGTCACTTGTGAGATGTTAGGCATTCATGTGTTGGTGTCAGAGTGTGTTTGTAGAGAGTTGATAACAGATCGGTCTCCTTAATCAATGAAAAAGTGTGAATTCAAGCAGGAGTTTCTCTGGCCCCGATTATCTCCTTCTACCTGTGTTGGTGTCAGATGAGTCACTCCCTCTAATGGACCAAAGGTGACGGCTCGTCCTTCCTGTCATCGCTACTGGAGATAGGACTGCTACTTGGTTTGAGGTTATGAGTTAGGCTTGCATCAGCACATTCACACAAAAAGACAGTCAGAGGAAATTGGCAACCAACAGAGCGTGAGGGAACAGGATCGGAATAGTCGGAGAGAGGTGAAGCTTGTGTTTAGTCGGGATTACTTACCACAGAATCTTATTCATTTGTGACATAATATTTTCGCCATATCATCCAGCCCGTGGCGCAGGATGTGAAAGGTAAGACATAAGCAAAACCCTCAGAAAATAAATTTGAGAATGATTTCAAAAGTGTAGTTATCTTCTAATAAATACACATTTTCATCTACATAATATATTTATAAATGATTTATTATGGCAACAAGATGTTTTTACCAACAAACACGCCCCTCCCGAATATCCAATTATCCACTGAAACAAATGAATGTGTGTGTATGTGGCAAAACCCACGTGGGATGAATTACCAAGCGAAACCCAGTGGGAAGAGGCTAGACATTTAAAGACATCAACAGAAAATCTTTCATGAACTGGAAACAGTCCATGTTTAAACAATACCTTTTCACTTCAACATTGTGAACATGATCCTCGTATCGACGGCTCCTCAATTAATTGTTGTAAATGCTATGCCAGTTCTGCCAACCAGTAGCAAGCATTGTAACGTTTCAATATCAACACCGCCGAAAAAGACCATCACGGAGGTGTACATGATTTTCTCCACTACACCTGCACAAAGGGATGTTAATGAACGCAGCAGAGTCCGTAGTACAAACCAAGTTTAATAGTCAGAAATTTGTTTTCAAATATTCTGTCCACTGGTGCCTACTTGCTGAGATCCAAGTAGCCATTGTTGTTATGGTGCTGTGACGTTCCCGTATTCAAAAGAACTGGGATTTTCCAGTTTGCACTACGACAGAAACGATCACATTTTAGGGGAGTCACTCTGGAATCCATGAACAAAGTCTCAAATTCGCATTTCCGCATTTTCGGGACCAGATAGTTTTCAGTTCCAAAATGCTGCTGTGGTGCGAACAAAGGACATGCAGTTTCCTCCATGACCTGAGGCTCCTGGGCCTTCTTTAAATGGGAAGCAAGAAAAAGAAACCCTATTTAATGGTCACAACAGTTATACACTTGTATAACATAGTGATTGAGTTTCCCTGCACTTGACCTCTCATTGAAGTAGCAAAAGCAAAAGTAGAGCTTTTATACCAGTGAACTGCATCTCAGTGAAACAGTTCAGCCTCTTTCTCTCTTTTTTCTATTGCATATTGGGCAAAAAAAAAAGGCTGCATCATTTTGCCATTTCTACTGGGTGCTTACACCAGACCAGACAAACTAGAGCTGCCGACACAGGCCATATATGTAGCTGCAACACAGGTGCTCTATGTCTCATTGATTACGCTGCTTAGTGGGCACTGGGCCAAAGGGTCCTGGCTTGGGCTATTTATTGCCTGCTTGAATTAAAATGCTGGTCTTTTACTCCAAAAGTGCAGACTTCTTGCCTATTTTGCTCTCTGAGTGAGAGTGAGAGAGTGAATGAGTTCATGTGCTCCATTTTTCATTCTTTTTGCCAAGGGCTGGCACCTAAGGCAGATAATACATCGTGTCCGAACTCTGCGGTCCTGTGGCAGGCTTCAATGTTGCCCATGGCGAGAACCGACTACCCAAGAAATAGCTTAAGAAAATAATACATTTTTCTCCATTCTAGTTTTCTGATGTTTTTACATGGGTTTTATCCTTATATGTGGTTGTGGTGGTTGTGAACGGAGATCGTGGGTGCTGTCGTAAAGTTGGACAATAATTGTTTGGCGTCACGACAGACAGACACCAAAAGTGAATTGTGAAACAAGAAAACTAACTTTTAAAATAAAACAGGAAATATTAGTCCCCAAAATCAGAGCTATGAAAACCTGCTGGATACATTGTACAACAGGTTTGTGTTGATAGAAAATTTTAAAAGATATAAGTACAGTGAATATTAAATGTAAACAAGCTGTGCATCAAGTACTTTTTTGTTTTAGTTGATCTTGGCAATTTTGCTCAAGTATCAGAACAACATGTGTCTTTAAGATATTTCCTCTCTGCATCACGCCATCTAATAGCAGAAACACGAGTGGCATGTTGGGAGGAGTTAGTCAAAGTGAATGTTGATCAGGATAACAGCCCTGTTAATGTAAACAAAATGCCAGGTTGTGACTCACACTCACAACACAGAAGCTGGTGCTTGACTCTTCTCACCCAATATCAGAAGAGTCAAGGGGAAAGGAATGTGTGCTTTTGAAATGAAATGCAACAAAGACCTGGCTTACTTCCTCCCTCATCTCTTCTGTTCTCTACCTCCAGTCTGCGGAATAGGTCAGCTCCCTGGCTGCCGTGGGACTTCAAACACACAGTGTACCAGGCTGTCTGCCATCACACACACTTACATAAATGCAGGGATAGCATCAGCAGATGCAGTCTCATACACTCATACATACACACCTGTAAATCTCTCATCTGATACATTCATGTCATTTGATTATCCTGATAATAATCATTGCCCTTCTGTAAGACAAATAATATTTCTTTACAGACATTAAAAGGGATCTCATTTCTAATGTGTACTTCTTTAATATTTGTAAGACTAACATTACAGCTGGCACTAACAAACATAACATAACATTTTCATTATCAGTTGGAATTTATATTATTTTTCAAATCAATTAATCGTTTAGTGTGCAATATTCCTCAACATAATGAAATAATGCTGGTCAATATTTCCTAGGACTCAAGCTGCACCTTCAAATGTCCAAAACCCAAAGGTATTAAATATATAGTTCTATATTAAAATAAACACAGAAAACATCCCTTTTGAGAAGCTAGAATTCTGTGATTTTTTCAAGATAAATGACTCAAATAAGTATTGATTATCAGAAATGTTTAATCAGCCTAATCATCTAAAAGGTGAACAGAAACGTATATAACAGAAACATAAGCATATTTCCAGTCCTGAACTCTATTTTGAGGTTCTGCTGTTTATGTACTTACTCTGAGGTGGTGAACCTCTGGGGTATCAATCTGAGGTGACACAGGTCTAATTTTCTTTGGCGATCTTCACAATGTTCTCTTTGTGAAGATCACAACGTGCAAATTAAAGTTGTAGAGCTGCATAAATCTGGCAATGGATACAAGGAAATGTACGATTCTCCCTAACACCATCTGAAAGGATGTACACCAACACAAGCTGTTTGGGATGGTATCAAGAAAAAAAACCCTGCTGTCGTCCACACACAGCTAAAGCACCTACAGTTTGCCAAACACCACTGGGCTTTCAATGGAACAAGGTTATAGGCCAAATGAGACCAAAATAGAGCATTTTGGCAACAAATATCGACAAAGGGTGTGGTGTAGCAAGTAAAAATGCCAAAGGAAAAGCACCCCAGACCCACTGCGAAGCCTGGTGGTGCATTTGTGATGCTGTGGGGCTTTTTTCTTCCAAAGGCTCTGAACATCTTGTTAAAATACATGGTACGATGGACGCCATGAAATATGCCAGTAGATATTGGATGAAAACGTATTATCCTTTCTCTTTTTGGAACCTTAAAGTGGGCCGGGGTTGGACCTTTCAGCAGGACAACGATCTGAAGCCCACTTTAAAATCAAACATTTTAAGTCATTTTTCGCAACTCATTTAAAAAAATTTTTTTTAGAGGGTTGCCAATAATTCTTGATGACAGTGTGGATCAGCGGCCCCTCAATAAGCGGCCCACAGTCCGCATCCGACCCGCAAGCTGCCTATTTGGTCAGCACGTTTAAATGGGCTGTCATCTCCATGCCAACGATGTGCTGATAGGCTGTTTGGGTTTCCATGGGAGACTTTTCTCATTTCAGAATCAAACCTTTCGGGAATTGCAATGTCGGTCGCCTGTTTACATGACTTGTGATCTCTTCCGACCCGGTGTTCACATGCATCGACTCATCTAATCGGAAACACTTTCACACATGCGCAGGCGATCCAAATTCCCGTTCATAAGGTGGTGATAATGCTTCGGTGAGCTCGGTGCCAACCACCAATGCGCCCAGAAGAAGAATATGACAAAGAGGTTGTGCGCAGAAGTGACTTTTCACCCATCTAACCTTCCAAATATGTTAAAGTCTTTCAAAGTTGCAATGAATAAATCACTCTCCGATGCAGACCGGTACTGTTTTGAAGTCGCCTTATTTAAAATGCGTCGCAGCGCTGAAAAAAACTTAGCAGAGCATTACATCACGACGCTGGGCATGCGCAGATATAAATCAAACAGTAAGCTTTCCGATACAGCGTCTACATGCAGCGACTGGCAATCAGAAAGGCTTTCCGAAAGGATTTTGACTACCTCCTTGCAAAGGAATAAAATCTAATTCAGAAAGATTCTTTCCATTCTGAAAGGTGTTTCTATGCAGCATTTCCTTTCCGATTAGACATTTAGGCTGTCCATGTAAATGGACAGCTAACTCAGAGTGCTCACTCAGAGTGCTCACTCAGAGTGCTCACTCAGAGTGAGCACTCTGAGTGACGTGGGTGTTGGCTAAGCACAAGATGCCTTTTCTCTCGTTAAGTGTATGATAATGTAAAATAGTTTTTCATTGCACTTTGATTCCTGAGATCATTCATCATTATCTGCAACTTGTTTCTCTTTAATACTTCAATGAAATGAAGTCATTTAACAATGAATTATTAATATATAAATTGATTTCAGATAATATTTTCTCAATTATGCTGGAGAGCCAGAGACGTTCCGTGAACTAGAAGCGTTTACAGACTGTGAAAGAGTGCAAACGCTTCAGTTTCCAGACTTTGTTTGCTCCTGCTGACCAAATACTTTTCACACAAACACACAACACAAAGGGAAAGTGGGGAGGGATTAAGAGGGGACACACCTGAATGGAGTATGCATGTCTATTATACCGAGCATTTATAACAGCGAAGCAAGTCTCATGTCCCTGGTCAGTGTTTGCTGTTGCATTTGTGATGACTGAACGACAACAAAGGTAATGTGCAGAAGCTGCAGGAAAGAAGTAATGAACTTGAAAATATGAAGAACGAGGTCGACACGAGGGAAAATGGGGAAGGAGAAATGATCCCCGTTTGTTATGTCAAATATGCTTTCATACTGGGCCTTCTTCTTCAGACTCTGGTCCAGCATGCAGTCTGTTTTAATTAGATGTAAATTAGACATCAATCTACACTTAATCTCATTTATTAGTGAGCCAGGCAACAAAATGCACCTTAATATGATTTTGGGACTCGCTAAATGCCAAAGAGCAAGAGATACAGCTTTTGCTGTCACATTTAATAATGAATGTTATTTATATAACACTCTTAAAACACTTGGTTACGACGTGCTTCACAGGCACAGAAAATGCAAGTTCCAATAGTATTTACACATAAATAAATTACAAAAACAAAAAAAGGCGGATATGCAGCATTCCCCTTTCTGTGTGTACAGTTGTACACACAGAAAGGGAATGAGAATTACATGAATGCTTGTCTGTACAGATGAGTTTTGAGATGTTTCTTAAAGCAGTCCAAAGAATCAGCAGATCTGATGAATTGAAGAAGCTGGTTCCAAAGGGTGGGGGAGAGAAAGTACGTTGAGATTAGAGGATCTGAGCGGACGAGGGGTGGAATATGCAGTTTGGAAATGTAACTTGGGTAGGGACCATGTAGTGTTACGTAAGTGATAAGAAGGTTTTTTCTTAATTTAACAAGTGGTGATGCATGAACAGACGAGGTATGGGACTGATGGCTGGTTCTGGTTAAAGCTCTTTTGTAAACTGTAAACGATGTAAAGATGACTGGCTGAGGCAAACGTACAGGGAATTATAATAGCCATGATGAGAGAAAATGAAGGTTTGAATTAGTCAATTGTGAGCTGTAAAGGAGATTATTAGTCGGATTTCTGCATTATTTCTATAAACTGTTTGAAACAGGACTGAACAAGTTTTTTAAACTGGTAATCAAAAGTCATGGAATGCTCGAAAGTGATTCCTAAATTCCCAGCAATAGTGGATTTAATATTTGGTTGTAGTTGACCAATAAACTGATCAACATGAGTGGAGAAGGCGTCTGTTCAAATGAACAGTATGTCAGTTTCGAAATTCTGGGACATCCACTCTTGGAAAGCACCAATTATGGAGAGTGGAAATATTATTCAGGTTGTTGGTATTAGAAGCGAAATAGAGGCGAATAATGAGTGTAACATTGGTATAAACATCTTGGAACTGACTGAAAAGATGACCCAGAGGAAGCATGTAGAGAAAATAGGATTGGGGAACCCCAAAGAGCAGAGGAGGACACATGATTATTAATACTGACTCTAAAACATCTGAGGCTTAGATAGGACTGAAACCATTTTAAGGCAGTATCTCCGATACTTTGAAGAGGTTATTCAACCTATTCAATAAGATGTCGTGATCGATGGTGTCAAATGCAGCCGTTTGATCCAGAAGGAAAAGAATGGAGTATTCCCCTTTGTCTGCGTCCATATGGATGTCATTTGTGACACTCAGTAATCCTCGCTCAGGGTTATGACTGTAACAGAATCCGGATTAGAATTTGTGAAAAAAGTAACGACCCTCATCAAACTTTATGAGGTGGTTAGAAACAAGTTTTTCCAGGGCCTTGAACTGAAAAGGAAATTTCGTGATTGCTCTATATCTTTCAGGCTGAGCTGGGTCTACGGAAATGTTTTTTGAGAGGTGGATGAGAAATTGCAACTTTAAAGTAATCAGGTAAGGAGGCAGAGTGAATTGTTATTAATAGGGAACAGACTGGGGCCTAAAACAGGAAGGACAGATTTTAGAAAATTTGTAGATATAATGCCAAAGGAGCTGGAGGAGGGACACATATGAGCTACAGTGATAAACAGGGTCTGCAGAGAGGTGGGTTCAAATGCTGACAGTGATACAGAACAGCTGATTGGGTCAGGGGTAAGATAGACAGGGTGAGGTTTGACCTCAGATCTATCTTACCTTTGAATAATAACAGAAATGTTTCAGAATCCTCAGGAGATGAGACAGGAAGGACACGAGGAGAGGAATTCACTAGATGGTTTATAGTATTAAAAAAGAACTTGGGGTTGTGTTTATTATTGCTGAGCAATCCAGAGAAGTAAGTTAAATAATAGTTCTTTCATGTAAAGGTGATACCCTTCAAGTTTAGATTTTTTCCAATTACGTTCAGCGTTTCTAACCTCCCTTGTATGTTGTCTGATGTTCTCATTAATCCATGGAGATGCGTTTATGTAGTTAAAAGTGCTGAGAAGTCAAGTACTGAGTTGCATACATCATTGGAGCATTCTATTTGATCATTAACATAGAGGGAGGCAGAAAAGCTATTGGCCAGAGATATGCATTTCTGGGTTGAGGAAGTGATGGATAATGATGAATCAAATGTAATGCACCTATGGTCAGAAACGAAAAACTGACCAGAGTGAAAACAAGGCCCAGGGTATTTCCACGGTTGTGTGTGGAGCCGAAGAAATGCTGACTAAGGTTAAAGGCGTTGGAAATATTACGGAAATCAGAAGCTAGGGAGTTTGATGGGTTGTCAATATGAATATTAAAATCACCAGTGATAATTCATCTATCAAATTTGAGCATAAGGGATGACCTAAGTTCAGAAAATTCATTAAAAAAAACCTCCATAAGAATTAGTTTGTAAATAAATTATGGCACAACAAATGGGATTATCACATGCAATCTTAAACTGGATTAAAAACTCAAATTACAAATGTGTATTTTATAGTACTGCAGCCATATCTGTTATATAATAATCTTTACGCATTGCATAGAAACGCACATTGAGATAGAGCAAGAATGACACACGCACATCTGCCATCGATCGTGAAACCTAATTTGAGATATATAAAATAATACCCAGATTTGAACGATTGTTTTAAACGGGGTTCGGCTCCGTGGCATGCTTCCTCCTCTCTAACACCGGCCAATCTGAGGCACTCACCTGCTGAGAGTGCACGTTTTATGACTGTTCATCTGCTTGACTTTGGCCAGGCGGCAGGATATAGTATCATCATTAGTGTGTCTGCGCTAAACGAGCGTCCATTCATTCAGTAATAACATCCAGTGACTCCTTGTGCAACTCGTCTGGAATGATTAAAGACTAAATTAGCTTCTCGTATGAAAAGCAATGGAGAGTTGGATGAGGATTGTGCAACTTAACAAGCTAGTGTGCTCAGCGGTGGGATATGATCAGGACATGTGATGTCCCGCAGCTGTTTTTAAATTAATTGTTCATTCTTAATTTTTAATGTAACAATTAGTAAGGGGTTAAGAAAAAAGTGTGATCCAAAATAACTTTCACAGTAATGTTTTTACAGGGGATGAAATGAAGCTTGCAGGTCACATTATCACAGAGAGCTCGTTAAAGAGAGCTCAACGTGTCTAGGAGGTAAACTCCTCAACAGTCTTCCCTCCTGAACAACTAGTCTCTTAAATAACACTGCAGCAAAAACACTCCAGCTCAGACTGACATTTCTGGGGCAGCTGTGTGTCTCTGTCAAAGCAAGTATCACTGAGAGATTTCCCTTAAACACAATGCATTCTGAGGAAATGTGCAAAAGAAATGTAATGCGTGATCATAGTTCTAATAATGTACAGTTGTTTTGTCTTGATTGAGTTGTCAGCCAGTATTCGTTTACAGAGGCGGGATAGAGGGGCTAATTACAGTAGATTATTATTATTCCTTCTAATATAGCAAAACTGTTTTCACTCTGGAAACGCTCACGTTGACATGGAGGCTTTACTCAAACCTATTTCATGTAAAAAAAAAAAAGGGACTATAATCTTCATCCCTTCACTTCCTAGCGTTTTGAATTACATGTCTATCGTCAGCATCTGAAGGACTCTGCATTGAGTCAGCTACTTATTGCTGGCAATGCTAGTACAATGTGGGTTAATGGTGATGGATATATATTTCAATCTCCCAGATGAGGATTAGAATCCTGGACAGTATCCAGATGTGCAGAGTGATATAACATCAGGAGTTTTTCATTGTGACACTTTGACCTTTTTGACTTTTTATTTGGCGTAAGCGCCAGTTCTCTGTCCTTACATATAAGATATATAATATACAAGATTAATTTAGTTTGCTTTGCTTAGTGTTTTAATATACTGTAAATAATCAAACTTCACATTAGGACATAACCATGAAAAACACTCAACACCCAATTTTTCTTAAATTAAAGAATATCTAACATATATTCTAAATGTTGTAACAGAAAAAGATTCCCACAAATCCCCACAATCTCAAAGTTCATTCACGAAAGAAATCCAACATAAAATTCCACTTTGGGTTTTCACTTAAATCAAAAGTCCCTGACAAAATAAATTCCACAACCATTCAAAGTTCAGTTGGGTCCAAAAACAAAATAAATATAATATATATATAATAATGTTCAACCCCAAAAAATAAAGGAAATTACTTAATTTCCAGTTCATATCATCATATTCACAAAAGTAAAGCCTAATGGCAAAGAAAAAACCTTTTGTTCTGTTAAGTTTTGTTGTTAAGTTGGGATTTAATCACTGCCCAGCCCTGTGAGTACAGTCCAGCAGACATCTAGTCTGGGGTTTTCTTTGGGTTGGACGTGACAACCGCTCTCTGTACAGCAGTGTGTCGTGGTTATGCATCGACACAGGGGTTAGATGTGGAGAAATGACAGTACTGTTGGTCGGGGGGATGGCTGCATGTAAGGTATTGTTTAGACAGCAACCTTACAACAACAACACCCTTACTTTAGGACCTACAGCGCTGAGCGCTCAAATTTTAAAATGATCCATTAAAGCTATAACACAAAGGATCTTTGGCAGTGGATGCAGCGGTGGTGAAAATAATCCCTTAAGATCCCCACTTTTCAGGGATGTAATAATAATAATAATCTTTCCTTATCACATGTTACACAGTACATACATACAGTACAAATTTATCTCTGCATTTAACCCATCACTGAGGGAGCAGTGGGTGGCCCCTGTGAAGCACCCAGGGAGCGGAGGTTTCAGGGTCTTGCTGAGGGACCCACGGTTGCGTCAGGGGCTGGGCTTGAACCCTGGTCTCCCGGTTGAGGGACGACTCAACGGACTGAGCTAAAGCCAAAATATAGTTTAGCCCAACTGATTCACACGAGTTATGAAGCTATTATTTGGTGTCTGACGACAACTCTGTCTCCTTATAGTCTCATTCTGCACCAGGGAAGAAATAAAGAAGGGCTAAATGCTCCTCAAAATGCAAAAAGAGAGAGCAGAATTAATTGGCAAAGAGAATCGCAGGTAACCCAGACAGATACACTCACAAATACATACATACTCCTACACACCTAAACTGTCCAAACAGGGGATAAAGCCTCAGGCAGTACTTAGAGACCACATCAACACTGGCAACACATTATCATCATCTTCTTCCATACTGGGGGATGAAAAGATACATGATATATGGTTGGCCCTTCAGGGAAAAATTACATTTAACATATTTTTTCCGATAGAAAATTGATTTTAAACTAATTTCCTTTTTTTACACCACAAAACTGATTCAATCCAGAAAAATGACTATTGCATATATGGAATACAAAACAGTTGTAAGTTTCAGGCAATTGTAGTCCAAATATTGAGTGCCAAGGGGCTAAGTTCCTGCTGGAGAGAGCTATGCAGCAAATCAGCCTGAGATATTAACAGTAACTGCAGAAAATCACAGAGGGTATAAAGTCAGGAAATAAAATGTAGTTAAACTCTAAATAACTGACTAAATTGTCCGACGTAAAGTAAGGGTGAACTTGTGAGAAGATGTGTAAACCGTGTAATGTAGTAATGCCTCATTCACCTGCTCTGCATGTCATCCGCAGTGGCCATTATGTTGTATTGAAAGTATGTAAACCATGCTGGTCTTTAACACCCACTGCATCACAAAGTATGAAATTAACAGGATTATGCAAAGCATTCATCATCTTGCTACACTTAACGCCTACATAAATGTCCAATCACAACCCATCTGAAAGGCTAAAGCCACTCTGATCAGCAGGCTGGGGTCAATTCAGTCAAGCTCAGTCAACAGGCTGGCATCTATTCCTATGTTCTGTCTCCAGTCCATCATTGTGGACGGACAAGACATCCATTGGGTTTTATTCTATATCTTATTTTTGTAAATCGCTGAAGATTTGACTGCAGGGACAATGATGACAAGAAGAGGGTCACAGAATGATGACTGTACGCCACTACTCTGCTAAGTACTGGAGATGTATTTGCTCCATACTGCTGCCACATTTGTCCGTGCATGTTTGCAAACTTTAAGGCTACTCACATGGTTCATCTTACAGGCTGAGCTAAATTTGCTGCATCTTTCATCCATGTGCCATTTCTTACTTCACATAATTTCCTGTGCCTCCTACAATGCACCTAAACTTCTGACCAATCTCTATTATCCATTATATCTCCATTATTCACAGTGTTTTTTTTAAAAAAAGACCAAGACCTCAGGTGCAGCATCTCTCTGTTCTTTCCTCCAAAAAAAAAAATTAAATTCCTGCATCTTTTTATCTATTTGTCTTCATACTGTCCGCCAAACTATTCTGTCTTTTCTTGCAAATCATTATTCTGAAGCCAAACTTCTTTCTGCTCTGAAATTATCATAAGCTTTAGCTTACTTCAGTTCCCCATTATTAGGAAACAGCTGTTCATAATGAACATACAGTGCCCCTCAGAATCATAGGCTCCCTTTAAGAAAAAAATAGTGAAATGAGATGCAAAAATTAATTTATTGTCTAAAGCCATGATCAATAATTCAAATTATTCACCATAACATGTGTGCCACAATAACTGCATGGAGATACAGGCCTATTTCATCAAATTCAAGCCTATTGGCTTCACCAGAGACGTCCTTGGGAGAGACGCAATGGATGCCTAGCCCGTTCAAAGTAGGTAGGGAACGACATCTGCATAATGCCATCATTAGGTGGGTTTACATGGACAGCCTAATTGCGATTAGGTTCGGAAAAAGACATCTAATCCGAAAGAAAATGCTGCATGTAAACACCGCTTTCCGAATGGAAAGAACATTTCAGAATGAGATTTCATTCCAATGCAAGGAGGTAGTCAAAATCCTTTCGGAAAGCCTTTCCAATAGCCAGTCGCTGCATGTAGACGCTGTATCGGAAAGCTTTCGGTTTGAGTTTTATGTATGCATGCCAAGCGTCGTGATGTAATGCTCTGCTAAGTTTTTTTCAGCGCTGCGACGCATTTTAAATACGGCGACTTCAAAACGGTACCAGTCTACATCGGAGAGTGGTTTATTCATTGCAAATTTGAAAGACTTTAAAATATTTGGACGGTTAGATGGGCGAAAAGTCACTTACGCGCACGTCCTCTTTGTCATATTCTTCTTCTGGGCGCTTGTTGGCGATTGGCACCGAGCTTACCGAAGCATTATCGTCACCTTATGGACGGGAATGTGGATAATCTGCGCATGTGTGAAAGCGTTTTCGAGTAGGTGAGTTGATGCATGTAAACACCGGGTCGATAAGATCACAAATCATGTAAACAGGCGACCAACATTGCAATTCGGAAAGGTTTAATTCAAAACGAGAAAAGTGTCCCATGTAAAGCCACCTACTGATCCATTTTGAGAGCAAGACCCCGGTCAGTGTAAGGCCATGGCCATTTAAAGAAGGTAAGGAAAGCAAGGTCCAGGACCAACTGGAACATCCTACAAGGTCTACAAGCACAGTAACTGCTAGCAGAAAAGAATCATCAGCTGGCAAACAGGCTGTTTAGAGCGCAGGTGGGTTGGCATCACTGCTCCTCAGAGATGGCAGGGATAATATGGGTGATCTGGTGGTGTTGTGGAAAGACCTCGCGAATGCCTAAAGCTCAACACGCTGGTTCTTTGAGAGACTTCATCCTGATTTATTGCAGTGAATTCAGTCTGAGAGTCTCCGTAGGATCAATCTGAACAACTGAATCAACACAGGCAACACCATCTCACGGGTTCTGTTTCTTCTGGCGAAAATGTTTGTGAAATCTGCACAACCAGACTGCAGAGGTGCCAATACTAAGGCCAGGATCGACCAGCGACCCATACCCGCCTTCGTGGATGACCTGATAGTAACAAGTGAGTCATTGTCTGGACGCAGGTGGATCCTGACGGGGCTTGATCAGCCGATGGGTTGAGCCAGGATGTCTTTCAAGCCAGCAAAATCAGGATATTTGGTCTAAATGAAGTGCAGAGTTATGCATAAGTACCACTTTCTTTATTTCAGGGAAAACCACTCCCCATCATCTCTGAGATGCTTTTGAAAAGCCTTGGAAAGCTCTTTGATAGTAGTCTCATGGGTACATGCTGCATAAAGACAAACCTGCTAGGAGCTACCGGGGTGGCTGAATGATGTTGCATGGATTCACTAGCACAGGATTCTGCCAAGGGTCTTGTGGCAGCTGCTGCTGATGTAAGATTTAAAAATCTCACCATCTCAGACCTGGAAAGGAGCGGCAACAGCTATCTGAGAAGGTGACTACTTCTGACCTTGAGAAGCATTGCCATGTAGGAGAACATGGCAATCTAATTAAAATCTGTTGAAGAGGACTTCAAGGCCAACCTATAAAGCAGACAAACAGCTTCATTAAAGCTGAAAAATCACTTTGAGATCATCCAAAGCAAAACCAAGGCTTCTAAACACTGCTCACGCTGGCAGGTGACAGTGGACATTGGAAAGCAGCTCAAGTTCCCTCAGCAAGTCGCCAAAACCACCCTCGCATCTGACATCATTCTGGTGAAGCGACAGAAAACGTTGCCATGCTCAAGCTCACTGTGCCATGGGGAGGGAGGAATATGAAGGCCTGGTCAGCGAATGCCATACGCAAGGCTGGACGGAAAGGTGCTTTGCCGGTGGAGGACAGTCTCTCTGAAGAGTCGTCACTGTACTTGCCAACACAGGAGAAAGGAGGAGGAGATCTCTAAGAAAGCCTTGTGGTGGCTTTGGATCTAAAGAGCAGATCTGTGCGAAAGAAGCTGCCATGGCACAAGCCGAAACTTCACCTCAGCTGGGTTGCCTGAGTATTGTGGCTAATGTTCGAAAGATCCAAAACACCCCATGACCTTGGGTGTCATCACTGGTGATGTGCGCCAGCTAAGCATCAGAGAATGTGTCATTACAGCAGTCATCTTTGTAGAGATGTATTACTACAATACAGTGGTAACAGTCATTTAAAAACATTTGTACATTTGAGCATTCCCAGCAGCGTTAAAAACGCCTGACACTATGTGTATTATATTACTATGTTTTGACACTCAAGCACAGGAAGAATGCAAATATTATAGGGTAACAGTGTGAATGATAATATGTATTTACTGTAGGAGATGGGTTTGAGGTGTTGTCTGGGTAATTAGGTGTTCTAGTACACTCATTTTTACTTGTTATTCTCAAAGAAAAGCCCGACTTTCTCATGAGCAACAGATAACTTATAAGACCAATTTTCTGTTGTCAAGTGTTGACATGAAGCACTGAAGGACACATTGGCCACAGGGAGTCTTTACATTGCTCACATGCTCCATTATTGTTTCCTGTTTCAGTGCAGCAGATGGAAACCAGAGTGTCCCCAACAAGCCTCCAAATTTATCAAATAACTGACAAACTGGCTTATGTAATTGGGCATGAGACCAATAACTACAGAATGTAATTTGAAATCTGAGATTAAATCAGCAGCTCACATAATCACTCATATTGTCCAGCTGCTGAAACATCAGGGGGTTTTAAGCTTGTTGGATTCTGACAGTTAAAATAAGGGTTTTTATGTACGTCATATCGTATATTGTATATAGTGAATATGGATCACTGGATTTTTCAGACAACTTAGCTAATGTAAAGTTTGACTTTTGAAACTGCCAATATATTAACTTTTTATGAGAGACCTTTAGGAATATTATGCATGCATGTATAGTTTATCATCTTTATCTCATCCATACAAGAAATCAAATTACATTAATTACATATAACATTTCTAAATATATATGCATATACAAGTGAAATGCTTTTACCTACACAATGAAACTGTCACACACAAGCAATGGAAAATATGCTGAAAATACGGCCACATACACAACTGGAAATTTATCATGAAAAATGATGGCAAGGTTTTCAGATAAATTATCAAAATGCGCTTGTGTGTACAGTAAACATGTTTTTATATAGTATCTTGAAACATCATGTAAAATACTGTAATGTAGTCCATGACATTCGATTTTGGTTTTGATTTACTCCTTTATAAAATATTTATAGATAAACAAGTTTGTTCATTATCTGGCTCTGGATCTTTTAAATATTGTGAGCAAGATTTAGGAAAATGCTGCAGGACAGAAAAACATTACCCGGACATAGGTCTAGAATTAAAATGATAAGGCATTTGGAGCAGCAAAGTCACAATGTGGCGACATGCAAGAGAGTGCCATAGACCAATTTCAAAGTGTAGATTGAGGTTTTTAAGTTCATCCAAACATCATCTTTGCGTCTAAAACTATGAGGGCTTTAGCGGAACTAAAGTAAGCTTAATTATCCTGCAGTTATTTATCTTGTGAAATGAGGATTATAACAATAATAGCAGAGATTAGTGAGACTTTGTTCACTTGCAATAATTTGGGTCACTTGGTGTCAGTCGTGGAAGCCGCTAAAGTCAAGATACAAACAGCCCTGAAAATATATGTAATTATTTGAACTCAATTATGAAAATAACAGCAGAGATTAGTTGTGAGTTAGATTTAGGAAAAGCTACAGGATGGATTTCCATGAAAACATACCCATAAGTAAATTTTGGGATATCGTACAGGTGATTCCTTTTGATGATTTAAGATGTGTTGCAGAATTTACCATTACATAAAATTAAATCCTAAGCTGTTTGGAAATATCTCATAAATTAATGGAGGACTCAGTATGAAATTGTCGTAAATAAAGTGATTTTATAGAATCTGATCACAATAATGTCTACCTGGGGTATCGTTGTGCCTTGGTGGAGGTTTTGCGCTTTTTGAGTGCTTTTTTATGGATATAAAGGCATTATTGTATTAGCATGCCATCTGGGTGTGATGCCATGCAAAACAAAAAAATGTTTGCACGGCAGTCCTTTGAGTGACATCAAACTGTGTTGGTGTCAGTGTAAGACATCTCATCAGCCTGGAGTCGCTGACAGATTGTTATTTTTGATTGAAGACCTGGTGTCCTTAGCGCCTCAACGCAGCAGACTTACATAACAGTATGTCCAATCCAGCGCCCAATCTGTCACTCCATGTTAATGACCCCGACAGAAGTTTGTCTTTTAAGCCGAGCAGTCGGACTCTGATCTACATACTCTACAGAGTTATGGTCAAGTCGATCATCATCCGCCAACAATAGCTTGTGTGGCAGCACATGTCGTTACAACAAGCTTGACTCTAAGTTTTAATCTGATCCGATGTATGACCAAAATGAGAAAAACCTTAGAGAACCTCACTTCACCACTCAGGATGGTTGTCTGCTTTCATCTCCCTTGACAAAGAACATTAACTTAAGCCGCCCAATGCAACAGATTCCAAGGGATAATTCGCCACAGAGTAGAGCCTTTAAACTTAGACTTAGATTTTATAATATCCCCGAAAAGTCAGGATATTATGGATTTGTCATCGCTGCCTCCACAGAACCTTTGTGTTAACTTGATAACTCAAAAACTATTTCATGGATCATACTTTCATAGATGTGAGGAAGAACTGGATTGACTTTGGGAAATGACTGTTGTCTATTTCTGACACTATGGGGAGCTTTAATAGTTTTTCTGACATAGCTTAGAATTTAATTTGAGTTCAAACAAAGAGATTGCTTGCACAACGCAGGGGATTAGGGGCTTTTTGGGGGATAAATCCTTGCTGACGACAACAGCAAGTTTGTCACATCCAAGTACTAAGTAGTGAAATGCTCACCCTGTATGGGTGTGTGTTTGTGACTGTGTGTGGGTGTGTATGTGCGTGAGTGTGTGTGTTTGTGTGTTTGTGTGTGTGTGCGTGTGTCATCAGTGGGAGTGTGTGTAGCCTGTGATGCAGAAACATACAGCAACTCAACCGTTTTCATCCGACTCACTGTGATGCTCCGACTCTTGTTCTATACAGGTTGACAGTAGGCGGATGACAGCTGACAGGTACTGGGCAGCAGTCAACAAACCAGACAACCACCCTGTTTTTATGCACAGATATTGGAACATCAACAATATGAGCTCTTTTTGGATTTCAGGCATGCTGTGGCAATGGGTCCAACATTTATTTACTCCATTGACTTCTCGAAAGCACTTACCACAATCACTCAGTCACCCAGTCGTGGTAGAGGCCGCAGTGTGGACCTTACCGAAGGACACTTTGACTTATAGCCAGTGCCAGGGATCCACCCAAAAATAGTTTGATTAATAGAAAACCCACTCAACCTCCTGAGTCACAGATGTTAAGATTCCACTTTTTCTTTTTTTAAATATCCAGTTTTCCAAGATGCCATGCACTTCTGCTCAGGATTAATGTTATTGTTACGTCTTATTACACAAGTATTATAGTGCAATAGAGTAAAAATTCTCTGTTTTGGCTCATCAACATTTCAGCAATAATAATTCAGTTAAATATTAGCATTACATAATGAGAAATAAATATCACAACCAATAATAAAACTACAAGGCAATTATATGAATGATGGGTGGTGAATTATGACGGAGGACGCCGTGTGTGAGTTACTGCCTGTCTAATAAGATGGAAATCCTTATTTCAAATCTCAGTAGTGTCTTTTTTCAGCACCTGTGACTCAGGAGGTGGACCCGACCGGAAGGGTGATGGTTCAAGCCCCAACCTTTACAGGTCAAAGGGTTCTTGAGCAAGATGGTGAACCCAAATTTAACATCCTATGGCTGATTTGCCGGTGTATGAATAATTGGGTGAATAGTTATTGCCCGTGAAGAGCTGTTGATTTTTTGCCTCTGATCCTCTCCCACTACTGTATGCATGCGTGTGAATGGGTGAAGACTGGCCCCAGTTGTTTGATGCGCTGAGTGGTCACTCCTAAAGAGGGGACACACATATAGACTCAGATAATCATTAAGACTTTAAGGGCTTTGGTCATAATCCTGATTGTCCGCTGGAAGAAGCCACCTAAGCCTGTAGATGGGTTGGCCATGGTCCTTCATGATCCTGTGAGCTTTATGAGACCCTTTCAGTATAGATCTTGGATGGAGTTAAGCTCACATGCGCTGAATGTTCAATTCTGTGTGGTGTTTTATCGATGAGCGGAGTGCAGGTCCCGTACCACACAGTTATATTTGCTGTCAGGATGTGCCTCTCTACATGCTGTTGTGTTTCACAGAACGTTTCCTACTGAGCTTGATCAAAACAGTGCTGTAACTCAATGCCATTGTTTTCACGCCGGATGCATCAGTTTCTGCATGTAGGCAGCGAAATTAACCAATGAATAATGACTGGTTGGTTTGTTGTGCTTTTGTCAATAATAAAGGTTAATAAAAATATAGTGGGTTTTGATTTTTTTATTGTCTCATTTGTAGAAGATGACTGGGAACTACTGCAAACTCGTCCTATCTCACTGTAAATATCTGTTTTCAAATATGTGGCACAGCAGTTTTCAGAGAGAGCACTGAATATTTGTATGGTGTAGTTAGAGGTAGGAGTCCGAGAATATTCCCAACCCATAAACTTAAAGTGACCACAGTTTGGGGATAAGTTTATTCACTGAATGGTGATCAGAGACATCTCAATTTATTTCACCCTCCAGTTTCTGAAGCTGTGAATATGTTGTCTTTATAACCTGACTTTATGCCTTTTAAAAACTTGTTTATTGAAATGTATAATTCAGTTTTGACATGCAATAATACCAAAGTCTACAACCATAATGCAATTTTGAGTAGTTGTTGTTCTAACGAATCTACAGCCGAGACATGCTGCTCCAACAGAAGCGCAGTCAGCTGCACATTCTGGAGATTATCTTTTTTATCATCTCTGTTCTGACACTGAGTTACATTAAATAACATTGAAAATTCTTAGGAAAAAATAGTTCATCATTTGTTGATCATCAACATTTTACAATGTTGAGTTTGTGCTGCTCTTTGTTTCGTTTCACTGGCAGCAGCAGTCTTGTCATTTTCTGGCACTGCTGGAAAAATCTGTCATAAAACCAGAGCAGATTTGCCTCACTGGACACACAATATGTGTATTATATTATACAAGTAGGTCAATGCTCAAAAATGTTGACTCATCAACCTATCAAGTCCAGCATAATGTGTCATAAAGCTGTAAATTCCCACTTAAATTTGAGTTGGCTGCCTGAGAGCGTTAAAATGATGAAGATGTGTTCCATCAGCCAGAGCATTTTTTTATTATGTTTAATTACTACTTTACTACTCTTTTACGTGACCACACTGCAGCCAATAAGTTGATAGATCCAAAATTAATCAGGAGCTATTGTAAACTACAGAAGAATGCAACAGTAAAAAAAGGACTCAATTAAAAAATAATTATACCTATAAAATATATGCCTACATAAAATATATGTTCCAACAAGAAATAGATTGCATGATAATACTACAATTTCCCCAGAAAACCAGAGGGTACTCAGAGATCGTCCACCCTGACTAAAGAGTTGGTCACTCTGCCAGCAAGCGTCAATTCATGAATTCTACTATGACGGAAACCTTCAGCATCTGTGTGCTTTAATATTTTTAGAGAACAATTGTATATTATTTCAACAATTGTATATTATTTAATCCATTTAGACTCACTAATAAACATGTTTCTAGATTGTGGGAATTAACAGAATGTTCAAGCTCGACGCAGAAGGGCTAGAAGGCGGGATTCTAACCCAGAACGTTCTGCCAAGCTTCTAACTGAAAAAAATAAAGAAAATGCACAACAAACTATCGATATGTGTGAGAAGATATTACAATCCGTGGAAATTAAAATAATATTCATTGTCACACACACATACACACTTACTGGGTTAATGCGTGTTGGTTTCACATTACATAGCCGGCGTCACCTGTTTGATAAGCATCGATGTGCTGCCCAGTTAATATCATATGGAGGTGACTTTGGTTTTGTGCAAAAGGTTAAATCCCTTCTGGGTCACTTTTGTTATTTGTTTGCCAGAGCTGAGTGTTGAAATAGATATTTTTTAACATGGAATATAATGATAATCCACAATATCAATTTTTGTCAATCTGACAAAAAGGTGAAAAATATTAAGCAAGGCAGAGCCATGTGCTAAATAACATGACACATCAGGCAGGATGAAAAAAGCTGAAAGCATGAAACACATCCAAATGATCTGCAGCAGTTTTGTTAATAAACGGGTCAACAGACAGATGGCTGGAAAGAGGATTTGCCAAGGAGAGTAATAATTATATACTCATGCATATAACTCATGATTTGCAGTAACACATATTTGGACAGTGTGACTGTCCAAATATGTCACTGCGTTTAATAAAACAAAAAGTAATAGAAAAGGCTTTAAAGAAGGTTTGATCTGGTCAAAGATCTGGGGCTACTATCAACATGATTGTGACAGCCATGTCGTTTGTCTGCGGATGAGTCACCTTCATTCACGATTTCCAGATACTTCACAGATAATACGGCACTGTTTACCACCTACACCTCAGTCTGCTGAATGGAACAGAGAGAACAGAAACACAAGGAGAACACTTTTCATTCAAATGCTAATGCAGAAATCTCCCTCCTTTCGTATTTTTCTGTGAGCGGATCAAAGCATCTGTCTGAAAGAGGACGTCATTCATGCATTCAGGCTGGCACAAGGGTCACTGCCAACCCACAGTGCAAAGGGGAAAAGGCTGTAATTGAGTAAGAGAGATAGCGATGAGGAGAAAGTGTGAGTCCGAGCTTCAGGCTAGATTCAGAGAGTCATGATGCCCCACTGATTCAGGTAGCTTGGCACATAGGATGGAGGAGTGGAGCTGAAGTGATGATGGGATGGGGGGGTTATATACATGCCAACATCATGGGATGCTAATCTACAAAATTTGTATTGAAGATTCTTAAAAATTAAAAAAAAAAAGAAAAAAATATTAGTCATGCAGAAAAATTTGATATTATTTAATATTTATTAAACTGTTGAATAAAGGTGCACCACTGAATTAAAATCGACCGTCGTATCCTCTAAACCATCTTGTACAACATTTCCTGAGGGTCTTTAAAATGCAGAAATTCTGTGCACAACGCACAGATTGGAATCAACATTCATTGTTATCTAAGAACTAAAAGACAACGGATGACAAGCTACAAGAGAACACTGATGAAAATCTGCTGTCAATACCCAAACACACAAACCACCTATTAATCCTCTGCAAAAAAAGAAATAATCCCAAACAATTGTAGGCTACCATGTCTTCCAGTTTAAGCGAGGTTTGCTGTGAACTGGTGAGAAGAGCCACTGGTTTTGGAGAAATGTTTAATTAAAATTACTCAATCAAGCCTTTAGGGACATGAAAGGGCCTGAGACTCAGCAGAGTGCATTGGGGAAAAAAGCAATCACACACTCTCACGCATAAATAATGATTTAAAATAAGATATTTGAGATATTTGATATTTAATATGTTACAGCTTAAATATGTGATGCACTCATAGGGGTCAACGCCATAGTCCTGAAAATCTGTGAACTAATCATTAATTATTCTCAAGGCTATACTATCACTAGGAGGAGCTTCTTCTCTTTTTTTGGAAGAGCACTTTTTCAGACGCAACATCACATTTAATTTGAGGAGTTTAATCATGGGGATTGCTTGTGCGGTGCAGGGGATTGGGTGCTTTTTGGAAATATACCCATCCTGTCAGGGACATTGTCATACGCCTAGTTTATCATTGTTATCATTATCATTTACATCTAATTATAAAAAGAGTTTGGTCTACACCTGCTCTTTCTGGAAAACACCTTGAGACAACTGTTGTTGTGAATTGGCACTATATAAAAAAAAGATTGACTGAATGATTAATGATGTCATCTATAATCTGAGCTCTCATTTTTAATTTCTAAAGAAGTTAAAATAGCAGAATCACATAGAAATTCCTTCAAATGTGCCTGAAACATGAAAATAAGCTAGAAATAAAAAGGAAGACATTATTATATAGACACCTTTAGGGTTCCTCAAAGCATGTGAGAAATTTCATATTTTTTAGGCCATACCATTTTTAGAGCATACCCCATTCCATACATATAGTATGTGAGGGAAATCAAATATTACCTTTGCCCTACATGTTTTCTGAAGTCTCTCCTCATGTAATGTCTAGCAAATGATGGGGGCAGTGTTCGGTCTGAAGGACAAGATCGCCGGACCTGAGAGATTGGCTGACATTTTATGTATTTAATGATCCTGCTGGATCTGAAAGGGAAGATTCCGGTATGAGACTCGGACCTCAGGGTGCCGGGATCTTCTCTGTTATAACAGATCTGTCTGTGATAAACCTACATATATAAGAAAGACAACTGAGACTCCTCGAGTTAATTCCTTTTCTTCAAATGATCAGAAAGACAAGATTTTTCTTCATCACAGTCCATTAGAATGGACGGATCGAGAAAAAAAAGGGTAGCCCAGTGTCGGTGCTGGCATACAAAGTAAAAACACATGAGAAAATGATTGCTTTGGTAAAGGTGAAACAAATTTGACTTACTTTGACTTAACTTTAATAAGGGAAACCTGATCACAGGGGCAAGGCCCAGAGTATGACATTACAATTTATGTTCCTGCGTTCGAAGATGGTCCGTTTATGTTTTGGCATTTCGTTTTTCGTTTAGCAAACAAATATTGAAAAATGAAACATGACTGGTAATTAGGTTTTTTCATTTTGAGATACAAGAATCAAATTGGATAAACTAGGCATTTTTTCCTTTTCATGAACAAATAGGGAGGAGGAAAGGGGATTAGAAAAATGAAGTGATTTTTCATTTTCTAATTGATTATGAAAAAAAAATCACTAGGACACAAAAATTGATTTGTTTTTTAGTTTTCTGAAACCAGATTTGTTTTTTTACAAGGGAGTGAGAGAGCAGCGCATTGTGAGCTGTCAATCATCGCTTTATTTTTCAACAGTAGCGGCCTTCTACTCTTCATATGATATACGTTAGCAGCCCTGATAGTCAATATGATTCTGATTCTAACCGCTGCCACACACACCGATCAGCCAAACACTAACAGCACTTAGTGGTTCTACTGTTGTGGTTGATTGTTGTGTTTTCTGCACAGCTGGAAACTGATGTCATGGTGCACACGGGTTTAATGGGGTCCCATCATAACTGCTGTAGTCCGTTACGGAGCGCCTCTGACACTGAGGCGCTCTGTAGTCCGTGTCATCAGAATTATGGTTTAGAAATTTTGGTCTATCTGCAGACCGACAGAAGATAACGAACACGTACTACATGATCCATCCTGGAGCTGATGATCTACCAGTAGGTCTTATTAAAGGTTTAGGTTGTTCAGGGTTTAAAGATCTCAGGTGGAGTGGACGGCAGCTGCACATCTCTAATGCTGCCGTATGGTGACATTTACCACCGTAAAATGGGATGTTGTGATTGGTCCAGACTTCCCACATGGTAGTAGCAAAATGAATGCCATCTTTTACTGTTTTGACCGAAAAACAGTCGTTTTTTTGGCTTAAGTGCGTATTTAATGAGTCGGCGACTGGTTGTAATGTTGTGGCTGATTGGTGTATTCATTAGGGGGTACAATTGAGATCAACCCCATTTCAGAGCAGCTAACGTGTTTCCTAATTGCTGCAAAATCTCAGATGCACCTTCTTCATACGCTTGTAAATGACAACATCCGGTCTCAGACAACAAAAAAACAAATTATTATTTAGTTTTGGTTTCTAAGAGTTTTTATCATTCAAAAATCAAATAAGAAAATTAAAATCAAATTCGGCAAATTTGGTTCATGTACATCAAAATGAAAAATCAATTTTATTTGAATTTTCTTTCTGAAACGAAAAACAAAATAGCAAACATATACGGACCTATGCTATTGATATTGGTGTTCCCTGCATTTTAATTGGTAGGAAAACCAGCATGACGCATGACGTAGTATCTAATTGGCTTTTTGTATTTGCAGCCGTATAGTAGACACGGGGAAAATGCAGCTGAAGGGAGAGCATGCGCCACATTCTCGGCATGTGAAGTTGGCTTTAATGTCTCCTTCAAACTTGCTGCATGTCCGTACGCAAACATATGTGCATGCTGCCGCTGTGCGTGGCCTCCATGTCTCATCTAACCAAGGACAAATAGTCGTTCCTGGAGGGAAGAGGTGCCTGAGGTTCAACTGCTCCAGCGGGGTCACAGTTGCACTCCAAGCAGAGACCCAGAGGGACGACAGAGGTCAGATTTCGACACTGATAAAACACCACCACACTACACCAACAGCAGCAGATGGGCTTTGGGCTACGAGAGGAGGCTAGAGAGCGACAATATTATCATGCCTCATATGTGGAAGTAAACACAAGCACCTAACAGGAGATATATTACATATTGAGGGTTGAGGTTTGAAAAGTTGACCAAAAATATCAATATGGTGGTACATTTCCATCCCACCTCTCCTGTATTATTGACACACCGGTCTTTTATGAGTATTGTTAAATGCTCAGTCTAAGTCTGTAGAGATCGTAGAGAGGAGAAAACAATCAGATATGTGTTAACAATTTATCTGTTCTAAACAACAGATTTTAAGTTCATACTGATGAAGCAACCAAATACAACAAAACTATAAGAGATATATCTGTTGAACTGAAATTAAATGATGAAAAACCCTTGCAGCATATCACCCAAACATCTTCCATCTTCACTGGCTCCCTATAAAATTCTGCATAATCTACAAAATCCCTTTTCTCCCCTACAAATCCCTCCATGCCCATGTCCCCCGGTACCTCTCTTACCTGCACCACACATAACCCCCAACCCGGAATCTACGTGAAAACCGGTTTGGCTTCACATTGACTATAGGGCCACGTCATTGCATCGCTGCTCAAGTCATACGTCTCTACTTTCGCAGCAACCCCAATGCTGAGACAATAAACAACAATGGTCGGTCGCCTGCCGAGTTGAATCCATGTGGACTGCACAGACCCAGCAGTGTACCTCTCAACTTTGAAACCTCCACTCAGTTCGTGAAATCGTTGAGAGTGAAACTGGTGAGGTCATTCCAGTCCCTCACTCTGGGATATCATCTTGGCGGGCTACAGACGGTTCTGGGTGATCTGACATATCTTTAGAAATCTGTTTTATCTGTAGAAGGCAACAATATTCATGTTATGTGAGTACCTCAATGTCAAATGGATTTACTGTCAGTGCTGCTGTCACTCAGTGCATCATCACTTCTGTCATAGTACAGGAAATCACAATATGAAACGGCACATATTTCAAGTATGTAGTAATACACTAACTTATTAAATTACATACTTTCTCTTAACCTAGTCTGGCTCTAATTCTACACAAGAATTCACAAATAATGTATAGAGGACTCACGTCGGTATCAGGACCCTTGTCGGCTCCGGGACAGGAGAAGGTGACAAACTCATGGCACCGTTTGTGAACCACAAAACAGCACACTGACAGAAAGAGAGAGAGAGAGAGAGAGAGAGAGAGAGAGAGAGAGAGAGAGAGAGAGAGAGAGAGAGAGAGAGAGAGAGAGAGAGAGAGAGAGAGAGAGAGAGAGAAAGAGAGAGTGAGAAAGAGAGGGGGAGAGAGAGAGAGAGCGAGAGAGAGAGAGAGAGGTCAGTTTTACAGCAACAAATAATGACATAATTTCATGACCGTGTCATTCACTCACATAAATTACATATAGCCACAAAATCTCAATCTCAATTCATGAGGAGTGTCAAGTGTTTACTGCCAAATATTTACGGTTGAGTTATAAAGCCAGCAGCAGGAAGAGAAAGGTGCTAAATTAGAGAACATGCAAGTAGAGGCTTTGTAACAAGCCTCTCCTAGACATGCTTACAACAATGGCAAACAGACTTGCATGCGTGTGCACTCCCACACTCACTCCCACACACAAACTGTCCCTATTCAATATTGTGAGGTCTGTCGACTCTTTAGATTTTACTTGGTTGATTACGTCATAGTCCACTTGGATCTGCTTGTACCAAAAACGTCAATCAGCACTGACATGGTCGACATGACACCCAACGCTGCTCTCAAGTCAGTGGCACTTCAATTAACATTTAGATGCTTCTGCAGACTGGAGGAAAAAGCAAAAGTACGGACATCTGTGACAGCCTGATGACAAGCTGACTCTCACTCTTCATACACGACTGTATTTTTTGCCTGCCGTTAGTTGAAATCCCTCATTTTTACTCTCCCGCATCTTTCTGCTTTGCTCATTGTCAGGCTTCCTGTGTGTTCGTGTATATTTCTGTACTAACTCACTACCATATTTGCAGGTTTTTTTGTCTCTAATTGTGCCAACGAAGTCACACTGGCCAGACAATCTGACGGCCATTGGCTGAACAACTGAAATGAGTTTCTTGGGCTGTCCAAGAAACAGCAAGCGTTACAACTGCCCATGGATATAGCAGTGCCATGTCTCGATAGTTAATTAAATTCAGGAAAATATTAAAGTAATGTGAGGTGAGGATTATCAGCAGTATCTTTATGGTTTACATCATTATAATACTAATCTGTAATCAGAACCAACCTCTTGATCTGTTCCATTTTTGAGTGGATTTCATTCTAAACTGTTGGCTCAACAAACATATTAACAAATAAGAAAGGCAACTCAGATAAACCCAAAGTACTTTATTAATTTAAATGATAATTTTTTAAATGAGGCAAATATATGCCACGTTTAGTAACACCAGATGTATCCAGACATTGCTAATAACTGGAGATCTGTGTATGACATCACTGTGGAGGATTGTTGGCCCACTCTCCTGTGCAGAACTGCTTTAGTGGAGCCACGGTAAACGGTAAGAACTGCATGAACTGCTCTTTTCGGGTCAAGACACATCATCTCGATGGGGTTCAGGCACAAACATTGACCTTTGATTTCATGCATTTTGAGCCATTACATGTAGGTGGACTTGAGATCACTGTCTTGCTGCATGAAGCAGTTGCACGCTTGACCTGATATTCACCTCCAGAATTATCTGGTTGGAGCAGAATTCATGTTCCTCTCAATTTTGTTAAGTCATACGAGCTTTGAAGGAACAAACCCTTCCCACATCACACCGCCATCTCCTTCTGTCTTTAGTTTACAATAACAGTTTAACTGTAAGCTCATCAGTCCATAAAAGATTCTCTCAAAATCTCTGCGGGTCATCAAGGTGTGTTGTAGAAGAAACACAGAAAAGCCTTTATTTTCTACGCGGTTAGCAGTGGCTGTCACCAGATCACTCTCCCATGGATGCCACTTTTGCCCAATGTTTCTAGAATACTAGAGCAGGGAACACTGACATTTATTAACCTGTGGTTTCTTGGATGTTTTATTTGGATCTCGTGTAACTTCCTTTATTAGTGGCTGCCGTGCTCTTGGAGCAACTTCTGGATCTTCTGGGGAGGTTCACTATCGTTCCATGTCATCTCTTAATGATA
The DNA here is from genome assembly GCA_009660295.1 of Lophius piscatorius. Lineage (NCBI taxonomy): Eukaryota > Metazoa > Chordata > Actinopteri > Lophiiformes > Lophiidae > Lophius > Lophius piscatorius. The sequence continues at coordinate 62,322 of VRLP01002970.1, forward strand.
ATGTGTGTCCCTGTGGATCAGTGGTGTCTCAGAGCCTTAAGTGTTGTTTATATAAAGCTAAGCTGTAACCTTTTCCTGATTTAATTATTTCTATAACCTTCTTTCTCTCTTCTGGAATTTCCTTTGACTTTGGCATAGTGTGCTAATAGTGAGATCTAGGAGGCAACGGCATGGTTGTGAAAATGGTCTATTCAACTGAAAATGTGATTGAACACTACACTACTTGGGCTAGTAGTTGGCATCTGGGTGTGTCTACTCCAGCTGCAAAAGTTACTAGTGAAGTTGGAATGATTTTAGGATTTGGTATCCATGGAGGCAAATTCTATTTCAAATGCTACGATGGTTTCATTAAAACTTTTTTGTTCTATTACCAATAAAAACTTAATTTTTTTTGTTTGCTAGGTGTTGCCTGTGTTTTATTTTAAATTGTTGGGAAATATAACTTCAGTCCAAAGCAGGCCCTTTGAGCGGGCCAAAGATTAGTAGTCAATACATTACCTGCCTCCCATTTCCATAATTTTCGCTCTCACTGCCATGCATACACTCTCATCTTGCCTCCAAACATTTTTTACATGGACACATTTACTTCTTACATTTATTGATCTATCAAATGAGTGGGTGAAAATATGTTAATATGAAAGTCATATTATGCTTTTATTTTGAAGGAGTGAGTGAAATTACACAATAGTGAGCTGAAATGTACAAAAGTAGAAGTAAAAGTAGTCCGATAAAAAGTATGAGTGTGGGAATAAAAATGTGTGGGTGTAAAAATGAAAACACATTTAAGTGAGATAGACAGTCTATAGATGCTACAAGGTCAGAATACATAATGGTTCATACGCCTCCTCATGCTGAACACTAAAATGTCAACTCAAAAATGTCAAATGTTGGAGACTAAACTTAAATAGATTCAATAGGGGATTTGAAATTATTAGAATTATAATCCCAGTCATCAATTTTATATTCATGACTTAATATGTTCAAATGCCAAGACGTATAATAAATAAAATGTGCACTCATAAACAGCAAGTACTTTTTAAGTATTTCAAAATAGGAGGGTGAACAAAGACAACGGGAATAAAGCCGATGTAAAAGCATTCATTTCTTTCCTGACAGAGTTTCTCTCTGTTCCTGAGTATATGAGACGTTGCTTTGTTATTGACCTCGAAGTATTCTTTCTATTCTTTTACTTCATATCCACTTTTGACTAGCCTAGCAGTCAAACCTTGAATCCTTGCAGCCCACATCCTGCCCACTCTACTGACAATGACTTTGAGAAAACATTTGCTTACATGCAAAGGAGGACTGCAAAACACCTGAAATCTGCAGCATCTATTTTCAAATCCAGTAGCATTCAGTTTTACTCAGCATGACTGCAATCAGTGGGTTTCTTATTTCCTCCCCACTATCCGTTTACAATATGTGAATGATTGGGCATTATGACGCTCTTTCTCTCCCTCCATCCTCACACCTTTACCCAATCGTCCGTAATTGCCTGTGATCTCCAAACAGCCCGAGTTCCTGCTGGTGTTGCAGCGTGACGCTGATAAGGCTGACGAGTGACACTGATCTCAGTTCACAGGTGAACCGTTAAGCTGGGTGTACCAGAAAGGATCATTTTAGTTTTTACTGTGTGTGTGTCTGTGTGTGTGTGTGTGTAAGTGTGTGTGTTTGTGTGTCAGCCAAGCATAACCAGATTAAATAAGACATAGACAGTGTTTCTCTTTGACTGTAATCTCAGCCGTTAACACACAAACACATCTGCAGGCACACACACACACAGATAAACACATTAATCTAAAAGCAGAGCCAATATGCTGCAGTGTCTGAAACACATAGGCACTCTGAGAGCATATGGGATGTTACGTGCTACCAGTCAGGAGGAAAGCTGTGATACATACATTTAGTTCCTCACGCTGGACACGGAAAGGGATTTATTTCACATTTATTTACACTACCTGGAAACTTGTCAAACATGGTTGTACTTAAAGCGCAGCTGATTTTTTTTGTTGTTGTTTTTTTTCTGTGAAAGTTATCATTTTACCGAAGAGCCGAGAACGGCTATGGCGTTATCACGAGATAACAAGTAGCTATATTTCCATTCCCTTTAGGTGTATTATACCTAAGAAAACTTGTATCCACCAATGAATAATCTCGAACATCAACTTCTGGTGTCACCGTGGCAACGTGTGTATAAAAACAATTTCTGCCATTTAAGTCGAATCTGATGTCTTTATCAATAATGGTAACTCTTTATTCAATTTAAGGTATAATTTGTTTGTAAAAAAAAACCAATCAGTTTTGTTTACAGTCAACTGATTTTTTTTTCAACTTTTTATTTTTGTTTGGTTTTTTTTTCTCGAGAAAACTGTTGTCTCAAGATAATGGTTTAATTATCTTGTTTTCACAAGATAACAGCCGTTATTTGCCACCATGGCCGTTCACAGGGAAAACTCACGGTTTTCACAGCGTGAAAATGGTTCCAGGTTTTCACGCTGTAAGGAAATGTTTGAAGGGGCAGAAGTGACACAGTGACATATTGTATATCATGAGGTATATAATTAATTAATTATCAGCTTTATTTCACCACCTTAATTGTGAGAATAGAGATAAGGGCCTTTACTATTACAAATATAGTGTGTGTGTGTGTGTGTGTTGTGTGTGCGTGCGTGCGTGCATGTGTGTACGCAAGGCAGGAAGTGCATCATTCCTTACATTTATTTTTATACATGGTATAGCCTGTGTTGGCATTTTTCTACATCATTACATAGTCAAGGGCCATTTCTACTCCTCTCCATCCACATCCCTTTCTATCCAATGCTGATCCTTTAAAGAGTGGGTTCAGCCCCCTACCTGGGGAAATTGTTAATCGAACGAAACTCTTTTAATAGAACTATGCCCAGATGGAAAGCCTTTGATAGAGATAAGGGGAGAGCAGGACACCTGCCGTGCTCCATCCGTCCAATACCATCCAGACACATTCAATTGATCCCAGCACCCAGAGTGCATCTGAACACAAAGAGAACTGTGGGTTTGATCTATGATCTACAGGAGGAGAAGCAGCAAGTTGTAAATGCAGGCAGGCAGGGAACAAATCTGCAGGGGTTTTGGTTTCCTGTAACTGTAGTGATCTTTAGGCGGGAGTCAGAAATGTTTCTATCTGCACAAACACTATTGGTGTCATCATGTTAGTCTTGAGGTGAAGTTTGATGACAACACTGACATGCTGTCACCCAGCCAGGTGTCTTTTGATGTTGTGTAAAATGCTCTCTTCTCCACGTCTTATTGTCTTTCGGTGGAGTGTTTGCCATTTCAGGCAAGTGAAATGACAGTGGAGGAGAGGGGTGGAGGCCTGTGGAGAAGGGGAGGGAGGTGTATTTTCCTCTCTTGGTTATTTTTAGGCTCAATTCTTGCCAGGGCTGGAACAGTTTGTACTGAATCCCACTGTGGCGGGGACGTGAGGGAAGGCATTTCCTCTACACCCGGCTGACGGACTCGATTAATAAACAAGCAGCATTGACAGACATGAGTGTGTACACAGAAAGCCGTATCTCAGGTGCATGTTAGAAAACAGTGTACGATGAGTGAGAAGCTTTTCCTGTCATGACTCCGTGTAAGTGCTGAATGATTGAGGTGGAACAAACCGAAGAAGAACCATGGACAACACAATACAACGGGCCAATAGGAGAGCAGTATCCCACATCCAGAGAGCAGTACTCCTGCCTGTTTCAAGTTCTCATGTAATTTTGATGGGGTTGAAAGGGAAACTATATCTGTGTGCTGTTTAACCTCATGACATCCTCCTCTGGCCTCCTGCCCTCACACTGGCACACACAGATTATAAATTCTAAAATGCTAAGGACACTTGATTGAGGGCTTGGAGAAACTTCTTTACTTTTCTGTTAAGTAGCGTTGCCCTTTAAACTGTAAAAAAAATAAATCTGCTTGATACAATGTAAAATACCGGCAGCTGTGGTTGCCAGAATTTTAGCGTAAAAAATACGGTGACAACGTGAAGACATTAAGGTTTATAACCATAAAAACAGATATAATAAACCTTAATAATAATAAATAAACTAAACCTTTTCATGGATACATTCTTAATTACATAAAATAATAGTAAATTACACACATTTCAGACTTTTAGCCTAGTAATCAACGTTATTTTTCAAATGTTGATCGCATTTTTAGCATCATCTGTCTGTCGAAATTATGGGATGCAGTTGCTAAATGGTTAAAGCTGGTTATTTAAATTTTCTTACCAGCAGAATCTTATTTATATAGAATAATAATTTTACAGTTATAACTTGCTTGTGACATTATGGCATTGTTCCTTTAATATTACCAAAAGTTAGTATTTTCAATACACTTATTTTCAAATAAGTGTTTTCAACATATTCTGACCAGAAATAACCGAATGGAATAGAATAGAACTAATTCATTGTCACTGTTGCAGATCAATGAAAGGCAGATTATCAGCTCTTGGACTAGTTACAGTTTAGCACAAGAGAAACAACAGAAGGGCATAGAGGACATAGGAAAGAATGAATACTGCAAGAGAGTTGCACTATATGTACACTATTGCACAACACAACAAGTTGTAATTTACTGTAATTTTATCTAATCAACTTTGTAACTGTAAACAGTGTGACGTGATCGTTCTTTGTTACTTAGTCAAATACTTTTATCTTCTGTCTTCCCCCAACAACCCCGATAGACTGTCTCCATTATAGACAAAACTATGTGTTCCATCAACAAGACTTGACCTTAGTACGCGTAATTAAACTTGACATGGTCGTCTAGAGCCAGTAGAATACTTGGATTTAATTCAGTGTTAGGGGGGAACCTTATATGGTGCATATCCCACTCTTCATGTGAGGATACATACTTAGTTACCAGGAGGTGTCCTTCAGAATTGAATTGGCATCACACTGTGTTCCACATGCATTGTTGTGTCAACTCTCCTCAACAGCGTTGTATCAAATACTTCAATAGAAGACACGGAGTTTCCACAGACTCCTCCTTCATATGTAATGTCTTGTCCCAGGAAAGAAAAGAATTTATGTCGAAATATTTAAAAAAGAAAAATGTTCATATGTCCTCTTATATGTCCCAGATTATGGGGAAAGGCCCTTTGCTTGAAGATGGTTCAGTGGCTTGTTCCGTTACTATTTCTATAAGAGAGGTTCCTCCCTTCCATTATTCCCATAATGTTTTGACACACAAGGGTTGGAAAATATGCAGTATTAACACTGAGATGGTGCCTTAGGTCATCATTCATTCTAACTCTGGATTTGCAGGTTTTTAGTAGTGACTTTCTGTGAAAGAGCTTTTTCGTTGCATTGGCCTAAAAATAATTCAGAGAAAATGTATACAATATTATAAATGTTGGTAAGACGTTGACAAAATTGTTAAAAGTAAGATGTTTTGCATCTCATTCATCACTTTGTCTGGGCAATATTTTTAATATTTTTAATATTTCTTTTATTTCTTGAGCTATTCAGCTAAATAGTGTTGTATGTCAGCTGTGATAGGCTCCGGCCCCCATGACCCTGAATCTGATAAGCAGTGTCAGAAAACCTTTTGTACTGTTGGCTTCGTCCACTATCATTTGATTGTCGACTTTGTGGAATGGACTGTCTCCTATCTTCAGCGGCCTTTGCTTTATGAATATGAACCATATTTGTTTTCCTGATGGTACGATAACCGATGCAAACGTCACTCTGACAGCAGATACTCTATCTGCGTGGTATTTTGATGCACAGGTAGGGAAAGCGGAACGAACAGGAGGGAAGGATTATTTGAATGAGACGGGGAAGGGGAGGTGTTAACCTACTTTGAACTGAGAACAGACATCTGTGGTTAAAGAAGGAATGTCTATCAGTCAGTCTTCATTCATCTATACCTTAATATACACTCTCACAGTATCTCTTATACAAAAGTTAAAATTCATTGAATCTCAAATTGAATATTTTTTGATCTCAGCGATTGCTATTTGATTCAAAGTCACATCTGTGGCCTAAACTTTTGATACCAAGTCTGTTTAGTGGACTAAACAGACTTGGTATCAAAAGTCTGTCTAATTCCCACCACCCTTGGGAGATATGTGTGACATATATGAGCATAAATGTTTGTAAATGCAGATGGAGGAAATCAAGAGCGCTTCAGCCACAAAAAATGCCTGGAAATAAAATTTCAGCACATGCACTGAATCCACTTATGCATTACATAGGTGCATAGAGGACAAAGACATACTATAGGAACAAAAACAGAACGTACATTGAATGTGCGACCATGAACGCATCATAAAGCTGTTAACAAAGACTCTGACGGACTGTATAACACAAACTTGAATGTAGATGTGACCAAAAGATATGTATGAAAGTAAGAATAAAGCAGAAATGACCAAATAAGAAGAGAGAAGAGCTCATAATGTTTTATTCTGCGAGTCTCCTAAAGGGAAACATAATTAAATACAATCCTCCCAGCATGTACAATCATCTTCATGTACACTATTTTCTGGTATGAATATGGATGTATGCAAGTCTATTTGATACGCTTCATATATGCATACATATTTAAGTAATTATGCAATCTATTCTACGGGATTGGGGACGTTCAGAGAACTGAGTAGAAAACAACTCAGGGGAGATCCAGCACAGCAGGGACAATACTCATGTTTTAATGAAGCAAAGCAAAACAATCCTGAAAACTCACTCAACTACTGTGTGCTCCCATTAGTTGTGGAGGAGGAAATGGGAAGCTCATGATGTATAATTGGTGGGAAGTTGATGCGAATTTGGCCTTATCAGATGGCATTCCAGTCCCTGTGCTGTTGAATGAGAGGGGCAATTAAAGGGACATTATTCAGAATATCTTCTCATACACACACCAGACTCTCTTACCATTGAAACGCTTTCATAGAAAAAACTGAAGAATTTAAAAAACAATATTTATATAAAGTATTTCAATATAGTCTCTGAGATCATTTCATACAATGTAGGAAAGCATATACACTTTTCAGTTGTGTACGTAACAGTATTTCACTTGGATATGTGTCTCATTTTCAGTATTGTATATGAGACAGTATGTGAAAGTTCTTCAGTATAGTTAAATTCAGAAAACAGGGGTATCGATGGAAAATGTCTTCAGTCAAGTGTCTTGCCCCACTGAGAACAAACTAGGCCTATGGATGTATGATACATATACAATATAGATCTCCTTGAGTCAATTCATATACACATTTGGACTAAATCGGATTAACGGTTAAGAAGTTATGTCCGAAAAACCATGTGTTTCGTAATAAGATCCTCCAAGAGAGTAAAATATATAGTATTCGAGTAAAATATGAAATACCAAGACCGATCTCCTCGAGTCAATTCATATGTACCAAATTTGGATTAAATGAACCTATGCTTGCAAATTTATGGCCAAAATATTTGGACATAAAGCTCCCCAAAGTGCTGGAAACGTACAATTGACCATTCCCAAAATCATTCCAGTTCTTTCTCAGACTAAGGTCTATGCGTGTATACAATTTGAAAATGATCGATTAAATCGTTTTTCGGTTATCGAAATAAAAGAAAGAATCTGTGTGCGTTCTAGGGTAACATCTGAAGCAATCTGAAATACCTTCAAACAACGAATTATGAGGGAGGGCTTCAAGGTAAAAGCTCTTTGCATTTTGCTCCACCAGACATTTAATTTTCTTTTCAACTTTCTAGTATCTTTGATTTTTTTATGATAATGTTGCTCGTCTGGACAGAATTCAGGATATTTTGTACTCACACTGTGGTGCCAGAAAAAAAGGTCATTCAGTTGTTTAAAGAGCGCTTGATATGCTGAATTCAATGAAAAGTGCATCCCTGGCATCAGGACCTAGCTATGCTGACATCGTTGTTCTTGACAATGTTGGTTTCACATTCCAAAATCAAACATCTCATAATGAAAATTTGTATATAAATATAAAATCTGGAGAATGCTGCAGACTGTAGTGCCATCATCAAGTCAAAATTTTATTTTGCCCACTTGTGACAAAATCCCTACACCTCCTACCGCCACAAGTGAGGGAGTTTGTGTTTTATCTCCTATGTGTTTTTCTGTTTGTATGTTTCTAAACAAGATTACGGGGAAAGCTACAGGACAGATTTGCATGAAATCCAAAAAAGGTACGTTTTGGTATATCCAAGAGGGGATTCAATTTTGCTGATGTTACATCTTTCGCAGCATTTAAAATGAAATAAAATACAATAAAATCATAAATCATTTGGAGTAGTGTAGCACAATATAGCCATCGCTAGCTTTGTTCCTCTGTTCCTTTGATTTTTTGATTGGGGATCAAGCTCTGGGCTTGAAACTCAGTTTCAGGAGTTCCTTCGATTCCTTCTATGTTCCTTTGGGGTGGAACTGGGGGCTTGATAGGCTGAACGGAGAAGCTGAAGTGGAAGGCACATGAGACAAATGGCTATTTGAGAGTTGCTCAGAGAGTTTGCTGGAGTTGTCGGTAGATTTAGAGGCAGGCAATAACAGACATTAAAGGAGGAATCTGCATGAAATTTCCATAGATCTTGGGAACAGTTGTGCCTTGCTGGAGGTTTTCACTCTGAGAGCTTGTCCTCATCAGCAGATGTTAGCATTAAACTAAGAAGGTGAACATTGAAGCTTCTTCTAATTAGTTGTCTTACGGTAATACAGCTGTCACAGCAGACAGAAAAATGGGCATATGGTGTAAACATCCCATGAATCATACATAAGAATGCATGCTTTTTCAGATCTAAGGAACACACACACACATACAGAGACAGGAGTCCCTTTTCACACAAATGAAAACACTCCCTGCAACACCAAAAGTGTTTGCATTAGGAAATGGTCACAGGGGGACTGAATCAATTATTATTACGGGTTGGAATATTTGGCTACAAGGCATCTCTGATTCACAAGGGAGAAAAAATTTGCATGAATTAAATACGATAATGAACGCAGAGGCACACAACAAAACACAGCATACGGCACATTGTGAACAATGCAAACACACATTCGTGCTTCATACAGGCCTTCATTTCCTCTCGTCTGGATTCTTGTTATTCTTTGTATTCAAGGTTGAGCCAAAGAACACTTTCACGTCTCCAGCTTAATCAGAACAACGCAGCTCAGGTTTTAATAAACACCAAAAGACAAAACAATACCAGCTCTATCTTAGCATCCCTCCACTGGTTAACAGGTAGTTTTAGAATAGATTTTAAAATCTTGCGGGTTACTTTGTTGACTTAGTTACCCTGGGAGAGCTGAGCTGAGCTGCTCCGTCCGTATGAGCCTGGGCGGAGTCTCATATCTTCAGACAGAGCTCTGCTGGCGGTTCAGGACTAAAGGGGACGGGGTTTTTTTACAATCAGGACCCTCATCAGTCAGTGATTAATCAGTAACAACCATCAAACATGTCTTGAAACACAGCTTTTCAAGAAAGCTTTTTTCATAATCTAAACTGACAGTCTCATTGCCTGGTTGTAACTTTTGGTTTTTGATATTATGATTATTTAATGTCATTGTTTACTGTCTTTTAATTTGTGAACTGATGTAGAGAATTTCCCACAGGGGTCTTGGGTCAAGAAACAATTAATAAATATTTTTCAAATTTGATTGATTTGTAGCCTTTTTGTCACTAACAAGGCTCCCCTCCTCATTCCCTCCTCCCCTCGCTCCACCACTGTTCACTCACAGCAGGGAGGAGGGGCCACCAAAATTCTATTCAATGAAAGTGAGAAATAATCTGTGTATCCACCCTGTGAACATATCTGTTCAGAAAATTTGTCCAAAGACACAGATGCCCCTGCTACTGGAAAAACTAAATGTGTGCTGAGGTGGATGGTCCATAACCTCATTCAAATGGTAATGTGAACAAAATTGGCGAGAAAATTTCCCTTTACTCAAATGTGCCTTAAAATGAACCATATACCCCCCGCTTAGACATTTTTTTCCATAATCTTGATGACATACAGACCAACAGAAAAACGACCAACCAACAAACAAACAATTAAAAAACAGATTCAATCAATGTATCAATATTTATTGAAAATTGTGGCAGGAAAAAGATTCATTATTTTGTTTTTAAATTGTAGTTTACGAAGTTGCTGCAGAGCTGTTAAGAACAGACTGGACTACTCTCAGCTTGAGACCTGCATTGTACATTTAACAAACACACACACATACACACACATTTACCTAGATGCACAGATTTGAAGAGAAGTCTCCCATATGGATGCCATACCCTTACCTGAAAGCAGACTCTCTTTCTCACACACACACACACACACACACAAGACAACTCATTCTTTGTATGTATTTTTCTGTCACAATGCTTGCCTAGCAAAGCCATCAGTAAATTGTAATGATGCGTCCGCCCCTTTATTGATGATTAATGGTTCTCACCCAAAAAAGGGAGCATGACTCTTCTCATCGCTAGGAGACTCTGTGCTTGACTAATTGGTGTGGTTAATCCACGTGGTTACTGTACATGCAGGCCTGTAGGGAGGAGGGAGGAAAACTAAAAGCATCATTTGAAGAAATGTCCTTTCTGTCCTTTCTAAATGATGGTTTCAATTAGCATGTGCTACTCTTCCTCCCACACCACCCTGTGCCATACTATTATTTTAGCTGGTAAACACTCCATACACACATCTTATCACTTTACTCTGTTTGAAAACCACTGATTTGAAATTTCAAGCTCTGATCGTTGAGGCGGGGTCATGAGGTTGGTCATACGGTTCAAACCACTTCAGTCTTGTTGGATGTAAAAACCTGCTTTGTTTGTCAACAGCTTTTCTCAATAACCTGTGTTTTATTTCACTCTCACCCATCTCATAACATTGTTTTCAGTGGAAAATCTATAAAAATCCATTGTGTCCTACTGGCTCAAACCCAAACAGATACATTTAGCAACCAGCTAGAGAACGAAGTAGAACATCTAGCAGATACGTAGTCAGTCTTTCCCTCAGGAGTTGGTGTAGCTAAAAATACAACTGGAAAAAAAAGGTAATATTGGTCCTGTATTCATGTCTCAGGTGACCAGAAACCTAGCTCCAAATGAAATCAACATGTCCAAAAAATAAATGGCAAAGTTCTATTATGTGAATTTGATGTTAAGAATTTGTTTCTTTTGGCCCAAAGTTTACGAGAGAAAAAAAAGTGTTATTATTGAGAGAAAGAAACACAGGACACATTATATGAGGAAAGAAGATCAGATAAAGGCAAAGTCTTTGCTGCACTAAATAACGCATGACCTTTTACTAGGCAGACAGGGCCATACAGTATGCCATGAAACTGGAAATGTATGGATATGCCATTTAAACTGGATTTAGAGCAGAAGAAAAGGATAGGATAGAAATATATAGAATAGAAAAAACGAGTTTGAATGAACATTCAGATATGTTTTCATATAACGGCCATCGCCAGGGAATGGGGAGGCATTTTTGGGTGCAGAGGCTCAAGTGTGTCACTTCACTTCTCTTTTTTTTATAATTTAAAAAGTAATGTTTCAAAACAAATAGTCAAATATATATATGAAGCACAAATGTGTGTTTGCATATATATATATATATATATATATATATATATATATATATATATATATA
>VRLP01002971.1:0-73894 GCA_009660295.1 Lophius piscatorius
TTATTTTATTTTTTATTTATGCTTTTATCTGCTTTTACTTTGTAGCACTTTGAGATTTGATCCAAATGTAAAGTGCATTATAAATTAAATGTATTATTATTATTTATTATTATTATTTGAAGCGTGCAATTCAATTGCCTGTGAGCAGAATTTTGAATAAATGAGAAACTCACATTTGCATGGTTCAAACAAGTTGGTGTCCAAATTTCAGAAAAATAAGCCCCTTCCAGCGATAACAAAAAAAAGAAGTCATAGACCTTTAGGTGAAACCCCTGAAAGAAATTAGCAAAAAATACACTATGTAATGTTGTTCAGTGTTTCCTTTTGTGAAACTTTTGTTTTGCTGTCAACCCCCATTGTCACAATCTCTTTCTGCTCCATGTCAGCTACTCTCTTGTTCAGTACCCCTGTCAGGGCTTCTTTCAGGGTCAGGCCGGGTGCCTCAGAGTCTCTCACAACACCCTGCTCAACTGACATCTCCGGATGGTGCCTTTGCAAATGTTTGACTACTTGGAACCTCTGTTTGGCTCTGTAGGAGCAGTGACGACATGAGAAAGGTTGTTGCCTGGTGTGCGACAGGTAGTGGTGTCTGAGGCCTGCCGGCCAACGGAAGTCCTTGCTGCAGAGGCCGCACACGTAAGGTCGGTTGTCACTGTGCTGACGCTGATGGGTCTTCAGTATAAAATTTGTCTTGAAGGCTTTGCCGCATTTTTCGCAGACGTACGGCCGCATTTCACAATGCTGCGTGTCACGGTGAGCCCGGAGAGCATCTGCTCTGTTAGTCCGGTAGTCACACTCTTCACAGGCATGTGGTTTTTCTCCTGCAGAGGATGAATCATTGAATTGGATGAATCCTTGAACCAGCTTTTAACACTCATACCTCAAGGTATAGTGCTGTGAATAATTATTTGACAACCTCCTGGTTTGTTCTAGTTGTGTGTGTATCTCCTACTAAAATATCTCAGCTCTTAAAACTAAATTTAGAAAACCAAATGAACACTAAATAAAACTTTGTAATTTATTTAGTTATTTCGAAAGCTTAACCTTAATCAGCAGCGTGAAAAAGTAACTATGCCCTTCAAATATCTACCAAACTGCATTAATAAGTGTTTGCAGCTGGATTAGACACTTCCAGGCCTGATTACTACCTGCCTTTTTCAATTAACCTCTGGAAAGACCATTTACAGGACCAGAAAGTTGGCTCAGCGCTCTCAGTAGTACAATACCCAAAGCGTTTTCTAAGGCCCTGGGATTCCAAAGAACCACAGTGAGACACATTATCAACAAACGAAAAATCAAAAGAAATCCAAAGAACTACTACAGGCCATTCTTACCTCTCACATCTGGTGTAAACCAAACACAGCATTTCACAGAAAGTATAATATACCGACTATCAAGCATGGAGGTGGATTCATGAATTCTGTTATCTACCGGACAGTTATGATGGATTTCAAGTCATTAATCTGTGAGGTGAAGTTCAAATGCAACTGGGTAATGAAGCTACAGAACGATCTGAAGAGGAGGATTAAGTCCAAAGAAGAGTCGGCCAAAATTCCATCAACAGCTATATCAGACATTGATCCGGTCACCAGAAGTGTGTGCAGTTTTTACTGCTAAGGGTTGATAAAACCAGCATCACGTTCACATGCGCATTTCCCCCCGCAAGATTTAGGTATTGGAAAACCATTTTTCCTCATTAAATTTAATGAAAATCCAAGACCGTTAAGTATGAGATACACACTAAGACAGTAAAAAATTAGAGTTAAATTTTGCCTCACAGCACTGTACAAAACACAAGGCATGCATAAAAACATACAGCTAGCAAAGATATTATGTATTACTAACCTTCAAAAGCAATAATAATTATCAAAGATATCCGGGGTCATGTTTGTAATCTGACACCACAACATTATTGTTTCAGTTTCTCTAACAGTACACTGCTCAAAAAGAATTAGGGGAACACTTAAAGCACACATTAGATCTTGATGAACAAAACATTCAAGTTTATTCATTCAATTGCGGGTTAGAATCTTTATTGAATTCAATTGTGTAATTCATCGGGGAAAAATTAGCTAAGAACGGTAATTGGAGGGTTGGATTCTAGATCTTACCCAAAATTCAAGTGAAAGAGTGAAATCAAAGGCTGATCCAATTTGTGTATATTTCATCACAGCAACTCATAGTGTGTCTCAGGAGTGCGTTTGACCTCTACGTGCCTGTAGGCACTCCTGGCATCTGGGCAATCTCCTGATGCAGTGGTGGACTGTGTCCTGTGGTAACTTCTCCCTGACTTGGATCAGGTCATCAGAGAGCTCCTGGACAGTCTGTGGCACTACTTGGCAGCGTCTGAGCACAAAAGTCAAGGTCCAAAAGGTTCTCAGTTGGATTCAGGCCTGGGGAACGTGAGAGCCAGTCCATGGCATCAAGTCCTTCATCATCCAGGGACTGGATGAGGCCAGTGTGTCCTCCACCAGCAAAAGGACTGACAATTGGTCTGAGGATTTCATCCTATTACCTAACACCAGTGAGAGTACCGTTGGGTAGCACGTGGCGGCGTGTGCAACCCTCTAACGTTATGCCTCTGCAGACCATAAATTACCCAATGCCATACCGTCATAGTGGACGATGTAGCAGGCAGCATAACGTTCGCCATTGAATCTCAAGACCCTTGCACATCTGTAGCATGTGCTCACTGTGAACCACCTCTCATCTGTGAAGAGAACGGGCTGTCAATGCTGAACCTGCCAATTTTGGTGTTCTCTGGTAAAGGCCAATAAGGCTGCACAGTGCTGGGCTGTGAGCACAGGTCCCAATTGTGGATGTTGGGCCCTTGTGCCACCCCTGGAGGTAATATTGTAGGGCTTTGGCAGTGCTCCTCCTGCTTCCTCTTTGCACTAAGGAACAGATAACAGTTCTGCTGCTGAGCTGTTGCCCTTCTAAGGCCTTGGCCAGCTTTACTCGTGTAATGGCCCATATACTGGTATCTCCTCCACACTCTTGAGACTGCTCTGAGAACCCAACAAACCATCTTGTGATGGCATGTATGGATGGGCCATCCTGAAGGAGATGGGCTACCTGTGCAACCTGAATGGGCTGCAGGTACCATACCATGCTCCCAGTAGTGACAAGGGGCAGTAGCAAAATGCAAAAAATATTAATATTAATTAATATTAATATTATACTGTGATGAATAGGCGTTCCCCTAATTTATTTGAGCACTGTATATACCTAATCAAAATTTACCTGTGTGCTTAGTCATGTGGTACTTCAGCTGAGTCGCCCACTTGCATTTGTAGCCACACTGTGGACATAGGTACTTCTTCTCTTCTCGGTGAACTCGCATGTGAATCTAAGAATTCATTTAAAACACAGAAAAATGTTTACTTTCATTATGCGTTGGATTTTGAAAACAGAAAATGTCATAGTCATCAAATTAATGGTATTCGGGTTAAAATGATTCTAGAATTCTTTATTCGGCTTGTTGCTAGTGCCCATTTCAGAAGCAAAACGATTTACTTGGGGCTGGGTGTTGACAAGCCTAGTTGAAAGTAAATATATTGTGCATGAAAGAACTGTTTTTATCATATGATTCATTCATTCATTATCAACCGCTTATCCTGTTCAGGGTCGCAGGTGGCTGGAGTGGAGGCGGGTACACCCAGTACGAGTCGTCAGTTCATCGCAGGGAACAGTGTGGGCAGCAGTATGGTGTTTTGGTTAGCCCTGTCGCACAGCAAGAAGAACCCCAGGTCCATATCGTCCAGTGGCAGGTCCTTGTAAAGTTTACATAATTTCTTGTGTGTGCATGGATTCCCTCCAGTCCAAAACGTAAAATGGAGGTATATTAATGACTCTATAACAGTTATGAGTGTGTGTCTGACTTTTGTTTGTCCTCTCTGTGCGGTCAGAAACATGCAACTCTTGTCATCTAATAATGTCATACCCCCCAAGACCCTGCACAGAATAAGCGTTTACAGAAAAAAGGACAGATGCCTACTTGAATAGAAATCTGTTTCCAATACACAGCTTTCCTCATGAGATATTACTATTAACTTGATATAAGTCAAGGAATTTAGACAATATTAGCTTTTCCTTCATGTTGATTTCATACTGATAGTAATTAATATATGAAATAGAACTAAATATTGCAGGGTCGTTTTTGTGTTCTGTCTGAAGGCCCCTCTACTGTTCACTGCATTGATGTGAATAGCAGTTGTAATGAACTGAAACACTAAAATAAGATAAACTGGCAATTCTTTTGGCTCAAACTATAGCTCCTGCAAAAATAAAAAACAATAAATATTTCTGGGCAATTTTTGAGCATATTCACTCAATACCAGTCTAATTTCTGTCCACTACAGCCAGCAGCTGAGTGTCTTGGCTTGGATTAGGAACATGGGGAAGTGGATTGCCAAGATCTGTCCGCAGCTGACAAAGCTCCATCCAAAGAAAGGAAAATCAGCATACCAAGAGCAACCTGGCCATTGCATTTGCAGAAATACATGCTTTCAGTTAGGAATACTTTGAATCATTCCTAGTATACAAACAGTTTGTACAGTTTCTTACTGTGCTTCAAAAATGAACTTCATTCTTTTCTCAAGAAATGTTGCTATGAAAAAGCAGAAAGAAGTTTCTAAATATGCACCTCTCCAGGAAATGTATGTAACTACATAATTTGTAGAGGATATATATGACGGAGATGATAGCTTTTCCACGTTTTATTGGCCTGTATTTTGAAAATACCATATGACATTAATGGCTCTTTGATGTGTATACTAAGTTTCATGTAAACATATTCTATATGAAAAATTTTTTTAAATTATTTTAAATTATTATTTTTATTATTTTATTGTATTGTTTTATTTTTTTATTGTCCAGTGTCCAGTGGACAATATCCTTCTTACAGAGAAAATAATAAAGTGATTATAGCCCAGGGGGAATAAAAAAGAGAGATGTTGTTGTATAGGGGACTATGAATAGTTATATTGTTACGCTGGGTAAAGAAACTTCCTGGAGTCTTAGGAAAACTCCAGAAAAATCAGAACTATAATCTTCAGGCTAAGCTAAGCTAACCATCTCCTGGTTGTAGTTTCAAATTGGACATACAAATAAAATAATAGTATGGATCTTTCCAACTTACTGTTGGCAAATAGTAAGTATGTTTCCCTGTATTGATTCAGAAATTAAACTTTTGTTTAATGTTTTAATCAAAAATAAATGTATATCCTATTAAGATTCCCATTTAAATCAAATATTGTGGTCAAAATATATATGGATATTCTATTAAAGGAAAAAGTATGACCTAATTGTAATAACAGTCCATTTAGTAAACTTAAACCTCCTTACAGCAAAATCTATGGCTGAACTTTGAGCTTACCTTTAACCTGGATGGATCGGTGCAGGTGTAAGTGCACTGCTCACAGCTGTAAGGCCTCTCCCCAGTATGTATACGAATGTGCCATGTAATCTTCTGTTTGTTCCGTGTTGAGTACTTGCAGTCTGTGCATTTGTACAGACGCTTGCCTCCATGTGAACGCAGGTGCTGCTCAAACACGAGCTGATGCCGACAGGCAAAATGACAGGTGCTGCACTTAAGTGGTTTATCATCTGGAGATCCCTCCTCATGTTCATTTAGAAGGTGTTGAGCCAGAAGCTGTCTTGTTTTGGTAGCGAATGGGCACAACTGACAATGATGTGCCAGGTGGGTTCTCTGATGAATGGCAAGGCTTTCCTTTGTCTTAAAAGGCTCTTGGCAGGAAGTACATTTGAGTCTAGTGTGCTTGTTCTCTTGGTGGGTCTTCAGCTTGACCTCACTGCTACACGTGTAGTCACACTGCTTACATGAGAAAAATACTTTAAGCTGGTGAACACGTTTGCAGTGGTTTCTTAGCGCGACCTCAGAACTAAACTGAGCATCACAACGAGTGCAACCGTGGTTCAACTCTCCCGTGTGGCATCGGAGATTATGTCTTCTTACATCATTAACTGTGTAACCCCTGAAGTCACAGAGAGAACAGAAGTGTGTTGGTTGTTTGTCGTGGATGCGCACCTTGTGCTGACGCAGTTTGGTCACAGCCCCGAAGGTCTTTTCACATATATCACAGCTGTGACGACCAATTCCTGTGTGAAAAGACTCATGCTGTTCCAAGCGATACTGCCTCGATGTGCTGAAAGGACAATAGTGACAACGGAGAGGTCGGGTACCTTTGTGCTTGAGAGCTATATGTTGGGCCATGCATCGCTCTTGTTTACAGGTGAAAGTACAGTGCTGGCAATGCAGATGCTTATGTCTAGCAACACCAAGTTTTTTTCTTTTATGGACGTACAGTCTGTGACGGGTCAAAGACATCTTAGACTCGGACAAAAATGAGCACATGGTACAAGAGACTCTATCTGGCTCCATAGAGTCCCCTTTTGCTTTGACTGACTTACCACCACAGCCATCATCCTTTGGTGAAACCATCTGATTCTCTGTTCTATTTGAGATTTTCCTGCAGGTAGTGAGATGCCGCTCAACTGTTGCAATCTTGACTGATGAAAAATTGCAAAGTCTGCATTTGAATTTTCCATCTTTTTTCTCCAGCTGAACATCTATTAGTTCGTTATCGGAAAGTAATTGCTTTTGGGCAATTTCCAATTGATCTTTTATTTGTGTTTTGTTTTGCTTGCATTCTGATTTATTGGATCCTAAAGCATTATTGCCAAAGACTTTACAGTTTGCTGAATGAGATGCACAGACTTCTGCTTCTTGTTGTTGAAATTCCTGATCATTTAAATTTGTGCCAATCCCACTTTGCGAATGCCAAAGTCCTGTCTGATCAAAATTTGTTCCCTTGTCCGGTTGTTTGGATCCTCCCTGACCAACAGTAGATCTGTCCTCTTTAGGTAAACATATATTTGAATTGCCAACAAAAGTCCTTATTTTTCGCTGAAGTGCAGGACACTTCTTTGCACAGTGGCTATTAAGGCCTCGCTTCTGTTTAAACTGTGCGCCACAGGCCTGACACTTGTGAACCTTTATCCTTCCAAGGCACAGAGCCTGGCAGTGGTACTTCAAAGTGGTTTCCCTACTAGTTACATAAGAGCACTTTTCACAGCGCAAGGTATCTCTTGTTGGCACTACGAGCATATGCACCCGTCCCTCCAAAACCATGACTTCTGCTTGATCCTTGTCATGCTTTTTCATAGCTTTCAGATGGATGTCCGACTCCAATGGCTGATTTCCCACAGAATGCATCGTGGAACTTGTTGTTCCACTATAATTCTCCCCCTCAGTTGTCGGACATCCCACAGGCGCAGCTGGTTGAATTGTAGTACTTAAAAGCTCAGCGTGCCGTTGCTCACATTCTGCATCTGCTGCAGGTACATCGTCTTCCTCAGATGAGGATGTAGAGAACAGTGCCTTCTCTTGTAATATGTCTGTGCCGTTAGAAATTAAATTTCTCCGAGTTTGATCTGCAAAATTTTCTTCCTCATTTTCCATAGCGGGGGCTGAATAGTCAGAGTTTGATAGTGTCGTTAAAACAAGAGTACAATACTCAGGACTGTTCATGGATGATGGACTATCCGAAACACCTTCGTTGGCAACCTCTTGAGAAACAACATCAAAATCATCCATTACAGCCACTTTGCTGGAATCTACTGAGTCAAGATGATCCAACTGCTTTCTTTGAGATGGCAGAGGCTCTTCAGAAGTACGTTGCAAATGGTGCTCATGAGATGTTGAGGGCTTATTGTAGAACTTCTGCAAGGACTCAGTTGAGTTCCTCTCCATTTCTTTCGAAGCATAATTCTCTTGCCATGCCTTGTCCCCGGGTACATAGCCATGAGCTTTCCTTTTGTGCAGGAAAAGGCTAATGCTACTGAAAGAAAAATAGAAGCAGAGGGCACACCGGAACTCTTTCAGCTTGGTATGTTTGCAGTTCTCATGATTTTGAAGAGCTTGTCTGTAGCAGGTGGAGTATGTGCAGTAATTACACTTGTAAACAGATGGTTGTTTGTCTTCAACAGAATGTTTTTTCAACATGTGATTGCGAAGTTCATATTTGCGCTTGCAGGCATAAGCACATATCTCACACATGAGTGATTTGGCCTGATGTCGTAATTTGTGGCTGTTTAGCTGGTCCATGCGGTGACTGCGGTAGGGACACTGATTACACTGATACCTAAAAGAGGAGACAGGAAGAGTAGTCATTCCCAAAACCATATGTTGCATCCATTCCTCCACATCATGTAGAGATATACATTCTACACAATTTAATACAATTATTATATAAAACAATCTAAAAATAATACCACAAGGTGTTACCATTAACTGTAGATGAAACTTGTTTAAGGCCCGTTTATGCTCAATATTAGGGATATATAAGAATACAGACATAGCATTTATTTAACATGTATTAGTGCCAGTTTTCTGAAAGCTTCATCATGAGGGGCAGTATAGCCATAATTTGAGCAAGACCAACCAAATGTCTCTGGACACAATGAAGAATAAATTGGAAAAGAAAAGAAAGTCTCCACCCAAATATTGTGACGTATCCAACAGCTTCACAGAACACTTTTAGACCACTGTCTTCATCTTTGGCACTTGCATGTACTTATCATAATCTCCTCTACTGTCTCTAAAAGTTGTTGTTAAACGATTGAATCCACTCTGCCATTTTGTGAATGTATTTATGTCAATTTAAAGCAGCATGAAAAACATGTGGGCGCTAACAGCTACATTAAAAACAGACATATCTTTTTTGTAAATTAGGCTTTAGAGGGCCTAGGCTGTAGATCATACTTCCAAGGCCTGTGTCGTAGCATTGACTGTGTTTCAGTATATAAAAATGGTGCTTACATTATATTTATCATTTAGCTTGATATTGTATCATGTTTCAAATCTGTATTTAAAATCCATGATAAATAGCCAATAATGATGTGACCTTAAAGCTCTGGATCTGCTGCTTCACCAGATCCCTCAAGTGACCTACGGGGGGCGCTAAAGACAAAACTAAAGATGGAAAAGAAGAGTTCAATTTTTATAGCTCACATGTCTGCAGCAACTACAACTCTAAAATCTTTTAAATCAAGCCTGAACACCTCTCTCTTTGTCAATATTTTTAATCAATCAATTGGTCTCTGCAACTTTACTGCTATATTTGCTGTTTTTTTAGGCCCCGAGCACTGACCGTACGAGGACCCTACTGTTCTTCAAGGAATTATTTTTCCGCCAAAAGTATCGCCATTTTGGCGGCTTTCACATCCCCGAGAACTCAGGAAACATTGCACACTCATCAGGTCTGGCGAAAAATTTCATATTTTGGGAGTAGCAGCAGAGGACGCAGCAAAATGACTCTTGAGTGCCCCCCTGAAATTTTCAAAAGACCCTCCCCATTGGGGTTACTTTCACTAGGAAACACCAAACTTGGTACATTTCTTCATCAGATCGACATCTGCCAAAAAGTCTCTTGGGGCTATGGCGCCAACCTAGGTGGAAGTTGGCCATTTTGACTTGAATGGGCGCTACAGAGGCGTTTTTTGCCGTTGTTCTGTGTTTTGTCTGATTGAACTTGACCTAGAGTTTTGACTCGATCAACTTGAAATTTCTTTGGTGACAAAAAGAAGCCACGATGACCAAACGATATTTGGAAAATTGAGTTTTGGTTAAAGAGTTCTGGAACGAAAAGGGCCGGGAAATTTTGACCTCGCAGGAAAAATTTTTTTTACATAACTCGGCCATCTATCATCCGATCTGCCCCAAATTTCACAGGTAGGATTAGAGTCTGAAAAAAAAAACGGTAGCGGTACCAAGAAATTGTCATATTTTATAATTTTACCCATTACTCCAAGGCTATAAATCCCAAAAATTTGAAAGGAGGATCAGGAGATTCCCAACAAGGAGGACATCCATTGTTGTGAAGGATGTGCGTGTTTGAATAATTTTGTGGGCGGGGCTGGGTGGCGAAGTTGGATGACTCGCCACAAAACTGTAGGTCATCATAACTCCAATGTACGTAGGCCAATCGCCACCAAAACTGTCATGGAAGATAAAGATCCCGCCATGAAGGGGTCTGACTGAAAACATTTTTTTGTTCCATAGCACCACCTAATGGCGAGAAAAAGTTATAATTTCAGACTTTGATTAATTACTACCTCATACTTTCAACTAGAAACACCATTTAAAATTTTAAACGTAGCTACATTTGTAGTCTTTAACATGAATATGCAACCACTTCTGTAACATACATATTCACATGACCCTCAAGAACGGTCAGATTTGGGGAAATGATCAGAAGTTAGAGTGGAGTGAGCTTGTTAAGCAGAGTGCAGGGAGCAGTGAGAAAAACAGAAAGACTGCAAATAAATCGCCAGAAATCCCACATATCTCACTCCACAGCCATAATCTTGGGATCAAAACGTAGGGAAATTTTTCCAGCTTATTATAATCCCAGAATGGAACCACACAACCTCTTCGTTTGGCTAGACGAGACCCCTAAGTAACACGTGCTAAGATCATGGCTCCATTCACTTCCATTCAAAAAACACTCTTCCTTCAGATCTAAACAATTTGTATTTTAAACTCGCTCAAAAGGTATTATTTTTTTACTTAATCCGGAAAAAAGTAGATCACTGCGGAGAGCCGACTCTCGTGGTGGCTATCGTACCATTATTTCCGGGATAGGAATTTGAACCTTACTTGTTTGTACCTTTCCCTCACGGCTCTGACAGCCAGAATAGCTGCAATTAGGGGGGAGAGACCTTTCTATTCCGTGGAATACATGAATCCATCCATCCATCGATCATCCATGAACACCAACTAGATTTTAATGCTATGTAATTCTGACCATCCCACACACTCTGGCCACTCTGCCAAATGTTTATAACTACTTGTTTCATAGCCTCATTTATGACATTGTGACATAAATATCATAAACGAGAGTTACGACATGTTTTGTCAGTGGTCAAAACATGACCACTGACAAAATAGCCACAGCTAGGACATCATAACTTCTTGCCAATTAGCCAAATTATTATAACCACGGAAAATATAGCCTCAGCTAGGACATCATAACTGCTGGCCATTTAGACATTTCATTGGAAACAGTTACTACATACAAACAATAATCAGAGGTTCATCCATGGCGCCATAAAACTCGCCATTCAACCCGTGTGCTAAAGAGCGACACTTTCCATTGTCCTATCCGTCCCAAACTTTGCGTGTTGAATCAGAGTCCGGCCCTGAAGATCCTCATGTGACTTCATTCAATTACAGTGACATCGCCACCTGTTGGCAACCAGGAAGTGAGATTGAAAATGAGCCCAATCTGCATCACATTTGGTGAAAACAATTACCAGGCACGGAGGGTGAATTGTCATCAAAGGTTTATCCGTGACATCGAAGGTCTGGCCACAGCTGAGTGAAACTCGCCATTAAACACGCAAGCTCAAAACGATACTTTCCGTTGTCTAATCCGTCCCGAACTTTGCATGCTGTATCAGAAAGCTGTCCCCAAGGCGCTCGTGAGACAATATTGGGTCACGGGGACAGCGCCACCTGCCGGAAACCGCAAGTGACGCTCCATGAAGTATTGCGATTGGAGCATTGACAGATTTACGCCGCGGCATCCTTCTGGAATAATCGACGGCTTTCAGCGATCGCAACGGTAGAAGTTCGCGCACGCCCCGAATAGCGTAGGAGTACTAGGGCCCTTCATCACTGCTTGTTTTTTTTGCTATTTAAATGTTTTCAATTTCTCTCTGAATGTCTTTTATATTGTATTTTATTGTTTTCATATGTTGCCTTAATGCCTTTAATATTTATTTTCATTCAAAGGGAATATTATGGAAATGACAAGGACACCGCCGCAGATCTGTCGTGTTAGCGCGATAACACAAAAACGATTGCAAGGACCATTTTTCAATTTTATGCCCCCGTAGTCCTTAGTGCAAGGAAGAAGTGGACTGATTTTTGGAAAGGTCAGTTGTATATCTTCACCAGTAGGGGGGGTGGGAGGGATCTTATCTCCAAAATCACAGTTTTTGGGCCATAGTTTCTCAACAGATTTAGTCAAAATTTGGTGCGCATGAATCACCTCAAGGAGATCTTTCTAGGATATATCACATTTTACATTAATAGTTCATGTTTTACTCACTAGAGAGAGCTGCTTTACGAAAAACATTGTTTTTCATGGTAAGTCCACAATCATATGTCTGATTATTTAGAAATTGGCTCAGATTAATCTAAACAAGGAGATCTATGATATATATATTTCACTGTAATAGTTAGTATTTTACTAACAGTTTGTCATCTGTAACTTTCAAACCATAAGTCCAATTGGGCTTAAATTTAGCTCATATGTAAGGCCACAAGGACGTCTGTCTTGTGTTATACCCAAGCTCATAAAAACGTTTGATGTATTTATCTTTATTATTGAGTCACTTAGGATCTTATTTTAGAGCATTGGCAAGTTTTTACACGGCGTACCACCTCAGAATATATCCGGCTATCTAAGTACCACCATTATGACCCATGTAAAAATACATTAGTAGAAGTAGGTAACCCTATTCAGCTAAACCTAGTTTGAACAGGAGGAAAATATATTCCCAATAACAATATTATTTATTGTCGACTAGTCAGCCACAGCCACACAAAGTGCGAAGGAGTAGCAATAGAACTGGCACTTAAACTCATTTGATTATGATACTACGGGCAGCCCCTCACACACATACAGTATTCACACAGAGCAGGTGAGAACATTAACAATAACAACTGTAAGTCCCTGTAAATGCACATTGAAAATGTGATGTAACTGGAGTCATATCTTCTTACTGTTTTCGCCCTTTGCTGCCAGTTGATGTTGTTGATTCAGGGTTGCTACTGTGTTCACTGTCTTCCAATGGAGTTTCTACAACGCTGCTAACAATATTATCCTACTGATCCACACTTCTCTGCCTGAAAGTTCCCGTTTGAAGCCACGATTGCATTGATATTAAACGACTGGTAATTTTAGCTTCATTCCTCCACTTATTGTCTTCTTGTCCTCACAGTTTAGTGTGTAAGGGGTTGGCGCGCGCACCACAACCCGACTACCTAGCATGCTGAAGGAAATCTGAAAAAAAAACCTACAGGAATGGCTATACTTATTTTAAAGCCCATTTCATTCATCTCATGGTAATAATATTTTCATTTCATTCATCATAGTATTGATTTTATTATACTTGTTAGCCTTTTGCTGTTCGGGTTCCAGACCGTGGTCGGGGAATAGGGGATATGTTTGTTTATTTACTCCAGTCCCGAAGTTTCTGCTTCGGGACTAACCCCTTCAACTCACGACCAGCGGCAGTAAAACACCACACCGGATACTCCACGTGCTCTTTCGAGCTGCAGCCTATATTTCAGACCACTGTGCCCTGCTGTACACATAGAAAATCACTTAGTTGCTCCAAACTCTTTGCTAACGCTGTCCTTTACCTGCCACTGTCACTCATGCTTCAGCACTGCTCGCTCTCGATCTCGCTCGGCCACCTCCTCATACAGACACACAGGCTCCATGAGTACATGCAATCTTGCAACGTACCGATTGAACTTATCTTATTTAATTTAGTAAAAGTAGGCAATTTCAGAAATTCCTCCGCCTACCACTAGAGGAAGCCTGTGTACCACTAATGGTAAGCGTACAGTAGTTTGAAAACTCTACCTTTGAGCATATTGCTGACATCAAAGAAAGCCATAGAAATAGGTTAAGTCGATATGGACTGTTTGAAATAATGAATGGATGACTTTAATGTAAGAAGTTTAATCAGGGGTATAATTTATACAATGTACAAGTTCTATGCCTGTAATATTATAAACCGACAATTATACCTTTATTGTTGCTCACCGGCAAACCTTTTGGATTTCTATCCGTATTTGTTATTTTGTATTTGTATTTATACGGATTCTACCAAGTTTGGTGACGGTCTGCCTACCTGTTGCTGCAAGTGAACCATCTCCCGGAGACTTCGTATCTGTTTGTTTCATCGTTTATGTCAGTTTCTGTTTGTTCATCGTTGAAATCAGTTTTTTCATCCGTTTTTTCATCCGTTTTCTCATCCGTTTTTTCATCCGTTTTCTCATCCGTTTTGTTTGTTTTTCCTCGCTGCTGTGACATATTCACCAAAAGCCACTATTGATCACTTTCTGTGTTTGATGGCTTTTTTCTGGGCATCATGTCAGTGAAAATTAACGGCTAATAACGTCCTCTGTTTATTTTGTCCATGGCTAACAGATAATAACGGGCTAGTCTCCACGACTGGCATGATGATAAATTATTCCGCCACCCAACTGATGAAATTCAACAACTACAACACTCTGTTGTGCATATCAGTTATTAAACAACTTGGAATCTTTCGCCGGCCCAGTTACATTCACAAAAGTTGCTGTTCTAAGTTTGTTTACTCCCGCTCCGATCACTCCATTCCGTCCTTATTGTTTGACGTGCGCACCTTTGCGTCTCATACGCATCAGCAGAACACTGTCGCTCTTCCCACCAGTAGCCCTGGAGTTTCCTCAACAAGGCCACTCACTGAGCGGGTTTGGAGTGGATTTCAGTCTTCTTCGGCCAATACAAAGAATCACTGCTCCTTCTAGTATTAAAATTTAACTCTTTAATACACAATCCTGAATGAGACCTGTACCGCTGGCTACTGTTACCTCCAGAAAGCCCGCAGCAGGGGTCGAGGTGGTTTTCTTTCTGTCATCTACCGCAGTGATTTGTTCTTGTCTCTATTGCCCTTGCCTGAGATCTCTTCTTTTGAATACCTGGCATTTAATTGTAAGCCCCCTTCCTCCATGACCATACTTCTAATATACCGACCACCCAAACCAAACCCAGCCTTCATCTCTGAGATATACAACCTTTTTTCGACCTTTTGCACAACATCTGCAAATATTATATTAATATTATATTATGTCGTTTTGCATCTGACTTTCTCCAACTACTGAATTGTTTTAATCTCGGGCAACATGTTGATGTCCCCACCCACAGCATGGGGCACAGTCTGGATCTTGTCATCACTGACTCTGCTCCTCTCAGCAATCTTCTTGAGTACGATCTGGGTGTGTAGGCCGTCTCCATGAAATTGTCACTTGTGTCCCCCCTCACCAAGCCCAAACGTCAAATCTACTTCAGGAATTTGAAAACCATCAACCAAGAAACCATGACAGTCGACCTCCAGCATATCTTTTCTGCAAACTTTGTATCAGCCAATGACTCAGTAGATTTCTATAATAATTCCCTGAGTAGCAAACTGGATCGTCACACCCCTGTAAAAACTTGAACAGTCACCTTCTCCCGCTCAGCCCCCTGGTTCACCAGCGAGCTACAGAAAATGAAAAGCAGCTGTGCGTGCCATTGAGCGGGGTTACAAAGCTTCAGGTCTTGCTGTCCACAAGCCAGCCTTCTGGGAACACTAAAAGGTCTACTCAAAGTCCCTTAGAGAGGCATGGTCACAGTTCTGTTCGAGCATGATCAAAACCAGTGCTTGAAATTGTAAGCAGCTGTTGTCCACTATCAATCATCTTCTTAAACCACAAACTCCCCCACTTAAAGAAATTACAGAAGAGCACTGTAATAATTTCATGTCTTTCTTCAAATCGAAAATTCACTCAATCCGTTCAGTCCTTTCTGGTTCCTCCACTTGACCTATCCAGTCTGCTTACTCACAGTTTGAGATCTCCCAGCCTCCAAAGTGATTCCCAGAAATCTCACAGCAAGAGGTCAAGAGTTCATCAGGACGATGAAACCCTCCACTTGTTCCCTCGACCCCTTTCCCACAGACCTATTGAAAACTAACATCTCTTCCATCAGTCCCCTGATCACTGCTGTAATAAACCAATCCCTCCAGGCTGGCTTTGTTCCATCTGACCTAAAAACCGCCATAATCACCACTCCTCAAAAAACCCACTCTTGATCCAGAAGTTTTTACAAATTACAGGCCCATGTCCAAACTCCCATTCCTCTCCAAAGTACTGGAAAAAGTAGTTGCTGCCCACCTCCAGGACCACCTCAAACACAACAACCTCTTTGAAACCTTTCAGTCTGGTTTCCGCTCCGCCCACAACACAGAAACAGCTCTGTTTAAAGTAACAAAGGACCTACGGATGGCAGCAGATGCTGGTTCACCTTCCCTTCTAATTCTCCTTGATTTGAATGCTGCCTTCGACACTGTGAAACATGGAATACTCCTACACCGGCTACATCACACCACTGGACTCACTGCCACCGCCCTAAACTGGTTTCAATCCAGTTGCACTTGTTCACCGGCAGAACAAGTGCAAGGAGTGCAAGGTCCTGGACACACACCGTCACTTGTGGGGTCCCCCAGGGATCTCCCCTGTCAAACGTCTGCGCTTGTCTGGAGGAGATAAAGGTGTGGATGAAAAACAACTTTCTCCAGTTAAATAGCTCCAAAATCGAAGCAATTTTAATTGGCATCCCACATCAGACCCAATCTTCTTCCACAACCAGCTTTACCTTCTCTGGTCACGACATTCCCCTCTCTTCATCAGTCACCAACCTCGGCGTAAGATCCTCAACTCACTTTTGAATACCACATCAAACACATCTGCAAGATCTCCTCTCCCCGTCTCAGAAATATTTCCAAACTCCGTTCTTCACTCACCTCGAGTGATGCTGAAAAGCTGGTTCACGCGTTTGTTTTCTCCAGACTGGATTACTGTAACGCACTTCTCATTGGGATCCCTGATAAAAGTCTTCAAAGACTTCAGTATGTTCAAAACAGTGCTGCAAGGATCCTGATGAGAGTGCGTAAACACGAAAACATCACCCCCGTTCTTCATTCCCTTCATTGGCTTTGATTTTAAGGTCTCTCTCCTCACTCACCAGTGCATCCATGGTAACGCACCCCCCTACCTAAAAGAAATACTTACCCCACTGACCTCAACACGATCCCTCCGTTCTACCCACTCATAGCGCCTCCTCCTTCCCCGGACTAAGCTCAGCAACATGGGTGATCGGGCCTTTCTTTCGTTTCGTTTTATATAATTATTATTATATTTTTAATTGATGCTTTCATCTGCTTTTACCTTGTAGCACTTTGAGATTTGATCCAAATTTAAAGTGTGTTATAAATTAGTTGTATTATTATTTATTATTAACGTAGGGGATCTGGATCTTTTCCAGGATGAATACTTGCTGTCAGGGATCACAGCGTAGGCTCAGTTTTGTAAGGCAGTCTGATTTACCTTGTTATTGAAATATACTGAGCAAATAAACTTGCCTTACCTTCAATTTTCCTATGCATGAACTCTTAATTGTTAACTGTTCTTGTAGGATATGCACTGCCACAACTTAGATATACTGGCCAGCCAGTCTATGCATGAACGTGCAACCAAAAGAAAGTATTTTAGAGACACCAAACGGATCCAATGTCAGAGGAATGGCTGGCTTATCATCATTAGCAACAAATAATATTTAATATAAAAACATACAAACTATATACCCAACATTTCTGTAACAAAACCAAGATAAACACATTCAATAGATGTATAACGAATTATTATTTACCTGAGGTCTCCAGCATGTTTCCGCATATGGACATTTAGGTAGTGTTTCCACTTGGTCACGTAGCCACATTCAGCACACATAAAGTTCTTGTCTTCTGAGTGAGTGAGCATATGTTTAGAGAGGTAGGACTCATCTCTGCACCTGAACTCACACAGGCTGCACTTGTGGGGCTTTTCACCTATTGCAGGAAGAAAAATACAGAATCACAAGATGTGCTGCCAGAAGTAGAAGTTGTCCAAACAAGAATTTTATAAACAAAAAATGTAAAAACTGAAGACCATATGGTAAAATAATAGAGATTTTAGATTTACTCTGTCCTTACCACTGTGCGTCAGCAGGTGTCGTTTCAAGCCACGCTTGTGTGAAGTCATGTAGCTGCACTGAGAGCAGCGATGGATCTTTTCGTTGGCATGCAAATGTTCAATGTGCTGTTCGAACTCCACAGGGTTGAATGTGATGAAGGAACAAAAGTCACAGCAAAGGTTGTCACTTCCTGGGTGTCCATTGCGCTGGTGCTGGAGGAAAGCTGACTTATTGGAGCAACAGAATTCACACTGGGAGCAGTGGTAGGCGAGGTGTGTGCGATAATGAGCATCCATGTCAGTCTCACTTTGAAAGATGGCACCACAGGCATGATGACGGCATTCGAAGGCCTGGACACCATGCACTTCTTCAATATGTCTGAGAAGATCTTTGCGTGAGGAGCTCTGGAAGGAACAGCCCTCTTGAAAGCAGGGCAGTGGCTTGCTGTCTGACCTAATGTTGTGTGTCTTCATGTGAGCCTTAAGCAACCTAGTCTGGAGAAAGTTTTGACCGCAGGTGGGACAGGGATAGCTGTGACCATCTTCTGCATCTTCTGTATGCATATTCACCAGGTGTCGACGGATGGCATTCCGCTCCACGGCAGAGTATTCACACAAATGGCAACGGTGAACCTTTTCACCTGCTTCACGTAGTCTATGTATACGCAGCTTGCTCTTGCTGGTGAAGTACCGCTTGCAGGTGGGACACTGGAGAGTGGGGTCTGGAAAATGTAAAAGGAGGTGCTCCTGCAGGTGGGAATGCATCTTGAAGCAACGTCGACATTTGGGACAGGTGTAAGTGCGAAAGATGTTCTCTGATCCCTCTTCAAGGTATTCTGGAGAACAAAAACATTTGAAATTACTTTGTGATCCTTATGAAGTTTGTGATTAAAGTATTTTATATTGCTTTAATCACAAAATGAGCACAACTAGCTACCTAGATATTTTCTATATTGGATTATGTTGTTTTCTTAGGTATTAGATAACTATTTGCAATATTAAATAAAATTTTATTTTAAACTTGCCTTTTATATTTACTTAAGACATCATCGTGTTACTACTATACTACTCTAACCTTTTACTAATGTTGACATCCATCTTTTTATACTGCATCCACTGTCTTTAACTTCAGATTGAATTTTTTCCTCGCTCTTTCATCCTCCAACAAAATGAACACTTTCAGCATTTTTATGTGTTTTTTTATGTGACAATCCCTATTAAATACCTTAAACCTCATCTCTTCCTCTCACTATGTGCTACCTGCAGCTCATTTCTTCTCCCTGGTCTCTGGTAGATTTCAAACCTGACGTTTTGGTCCAGATCACAGTGAAAAGTCCAAAAGTCTGATGTGAGATTGCCTCAGTTAGATGAATAATGTTTTGTGGTATATCATTTTGTAAGCAGATCATCTTCTGACGGCACAAATCATTTATTTATTAACCTACTTTTGTAAATAGTTTATGAATGGCTTAACTTATTTAATGCTAAGAAATGAATTGAGTATTTTCACGGAGAATGTTACAAATGTAACAATGGCTATGATTGCTATTTGTATCTTGCTTTTTCTTTAAGTAGACCATAAGCATGATTTGATATCACTGTAACGGTTCATATTCTTGTCATTTCTATCTGCTTTATTATTTCATCAAGCAAAATGGCATAAATACCTTTCGATGGTCTTTGTGCAATGTCCGATGCAGACGGTTTACCTCCTTCATCTGCCTTTTGTACTCTTTTCATACTATATCTTTTCCTCTCAGGCTTTTCCTCTTTCCTGCCTTCAGGTGATGATGATGAATAATCTGGATTGAACATCACTTTCCTTTTTGGCCTGCCGGATACCTGAGGATGGTGGGTTCCTATGATGCACACAGTTGTTGTTGCATATTCAGTCTCTACAACAATATTTTAACTGAAAAAATCCACTTTGTGTGAAATCAGGCTTGTTTAAGGGAAGGTTTACTTAATAGTCAGACAAAAATGTTAATTTGTATAAACTATACAATATACAGTCGGAAATAAAATTAACCAACCTCCATTGTATATCAGGTTTGCTAAAATAATATAATCTTTATTATCTGTTTGCAATAACAAAATCACACAAGTATAGATTAAATAGCTTAAGGGAACAGATTTAAAGTTTTGTTTTCCGCATTGAAAACAATAATTATCATTGATTACTGCTATCTCTAATAATGATTTTATCGCCCTGAAAAGCATGTCTTGGATGAGGGATGCCCTCAAAAAACAGATTATGTTAAAACATACACCACTGCTGACCCAAAATGATGAGATTCAAATTTAAATCACTTTATTTGTCACTGAGGGGTAATTAAAAGGCACATAGAGAACAGCATCCAAACAGCATAACTACAAGCACCCACTCCTAAATGACTCACATACAACAGCTCACAGGACAACATATAGACAAATTAGAAGACACTTCACGACAAGTATTATGCAGAGTCCGTTAAAGTGTCAAAGTCCATTTGAAGTGCTAAAAGATTGATTAAAAATATACATAATGTAAAGTGCGTTGTGATAAACTGTCTATGATTTAACATAGGCGCTGGGGGGCATGATGGGGATACTGGATCACGGGGGGTGGGCGTTCAGGAGCTGGACAGCACTGGGGACAAAGCCTGTCTTTCTCCTCCGAGTCCTGCAGCCTGGGCAGCGAAGTTTGCGTCCTGATGGCAGCTACTCAAACTCAGGGAACAATGCATGAGAAGGGTCCTGTAGAATCGAGCAAACTGATTTAACAGTTTGCTGTTCGCACATGGTAGTGAGAGCTCGGATAGGATGCCCAATGATTTTACAGCAGATCTTTGCTATGTTCGCCAGGCCGTTTCTGTTCTGCAGGGTAATGGAGTGGAACCAGGAGATAAAGGAGAACGTTACCACACTCTCAATGAAGGAATAATAGAATGTGATGAGGGTGTCTCTGCTGACCCAGAATGATTTTGGCTTCCTGAGTAAGTACAGTCTCTCAGAGAAAAGTTGCTCAAGAAGCTAAATACAATCTAAAAAAAGATACAGAAGATTTCAGCAGCAATTCTATGGACTGATAGCTTTAAACTGTAACTTTTGAGGCCAACGAATCTGGGGTTTGTCTGGGGGAGGAAGAATGATGCATGTGGTTTGAAGATACTCCTTCCTAAAGTGAAGCATTGCAATGCTTTATAGCTTCTTTACTTTCTTTGATGATGTAAACTTGTAGAGTTTACAGGTTTAAATGAATTCCATCAAATATCAGGAAAACATATCTGCCATCTATGAGGAAGATTAAGCTTTGGTCTCATTGGACGTTCCAAAAAGACAATGATCCCAAGCAGATCTCCAAGACCTCTAAGGCTGTGTATCGCACGCAGTCGCCTGATTTTGATCCTGTAGCAAGTCTCTGGTGGGATTTGAAGAGGGTGGTTGCAGTACATAAACTCAGGAATATTACAGATGTGGAGAGCTGTGACCAGGAGGGAAGGGCTAAGATTCCTCAGGATCACTGCCAGAAACCAGAGTCCTGTAATGTATCATATTTGCAGCTTTTAATAGAGGCTAAATAATCTCTACAAATTACTCAAAATCTTCATCATTAAGATGGAATAATTGAGCCTTAATTCCTCCATAAAGTGAAATGTTGAGTTATATTAAATGCTTTTGCATTGAGCTGTTCTAATAAAGCAGCTGATAAATGATATTTGCAAATAAACAAAATATACAATGAACGTTATATTGCTTTGTTGTTTGTCTGTTTTTCTATACATCAAGTCTTTTCACAAACAAGGCTTCAGTTCTGCACTATAATAAAGTAATGATACAGATTTTTAACAAACAAACATACATTACATAAACTACACATATCGTAGACCTAAAACCTATGTATCTCTCTAGTTTATTTAGATAGCTATAATTCCACTTGAGAATTCAATTAGTAGTATTTAGTAATAATAATAATAAATTAAAATATTTGTATTATATTCATGACAGCGATGTTCTCCAAGATTCCACTTGTACATTAATAAACTGACATCAATACGTTAGCATTGCTGACGCTAGCTGACTAGACGCTAGCTTCTATCGAGTGTCGAGCACAGTTCTCATTTAGCGTTAAAAAATTATGACACTGCCACGGTCCTTGTATTCTTCGACAAAATTTTGAGTATAAACTATAAATCACCATGAATAAATATCACTTACCTATTATATTTGTTTGCCAGCAAATTCTGTTAGACGATGATGATGGTAGTGGTGTTGGAGAAGTGGAACTAAGATTTGTGGCTGGGGAAGTAGTCGGAACGTTATTGTCAAACACAGGAAGTGTAATCGAGGTCGACCCTTTCACCGCACACAAATGTCAGACGGTTGAAGAGGATTATTTTACAAAATTACAATGTTGATTGAATTGAATTGAATATTAATTTAAGTTTGATTTATAAATACAATGATTTGATTAATATACGACGTTAGCCTCCAAGAGGGTGGTCAAACGCAGAAGTTAGTGCATTATTGACTAGTTTAGTGACATGACCGGTATTTTAGAAATTACCATCTGCAATGAGGTTAAATGTGTAGGTCTGTTCTACAAGTGTAAGAAGAACCGTTTAACCCGATTACACTGAGGGTGCGCATATATCAGGAACATGCCCCTGTCAGACTTTTTGGACAGCCTCAAAGACAACCCATACTTTGGTGCAGGGTTTGGACTAGTTGGGATTGGGACAGCCTTAGCAATGGCCAGGAAAGGTGCCCAGGTGGGAATGATCTTCTTCCGCAGGCACTACATGATCACTCTGGAGGTCCCCAGCAGGGATAAGAGCTACCACTGGCTCCTGAGCTGGATCACCAAGCATGCCAGGCATACTCAGCACCTGAGTGTGGAGACCTCCTATCTGGCACATGAGAGTGGACGAGTTCACACGCAGTTTGATTTCCATCCGAGCCCTGGGAACCACATCATTTGGTAAGAAAAATTTAATTCTCGTACTTCTGTGTATCTAGTCAGCATGTCATGAAATACTGATTAGCCACTACATCGGGTTTATTAAACATAGCTTAGAAATTCCCCTTGTCACCAATACAGCTTTCACCCATTGTGTTCTGTAGGTATGGAAGAAAGTGGATCAGGGTGGAGCGGACCAGAGAGAAGCAGATGGTAGATCTACATACTGGAACTCCATGGGAGTCTGTAACCTTTACTGCGTTAGGCAGAGACAGACACATTTTCTTCAATATTTTACAAGAAGGTAAATCTGTCAAAGGCTGACCATTATAAATGCTCCAAAACACTCGATCCTTGGGATTCTTTTTTGTGGCAATTTACTGAAGTTATATGTTATATTTTGCAGCAAGAGAATTGGCTCTGAAGCAGGAAGAGGGACGTACAGTAATGTACACAGCCATGGGTGCTGAGTGGAGGCCCTTTGGATTTCCACGGAGACGCAGACCACTCGGCTCTGTCGTACTGGAGGCAGGTGTGGCTGAAAGGATTGTAGAGGATGTGAAGGAGTTCATTGGGAACCCCAAGTGGTACACAGACAGAGGTATAATATCATAGTTTTTTTAATGTTGCCAAATGCATCTTAAATCCTAACTTGCCGTTTTATGAATCTATCTATGTTTAGGCTGAACATTGGCTATATTATTAGCAATGGCTGTCTAACTTCCCTGGCTTGCTGACAGGAAAAGATGGTGCTCATTTTTAGTTTTGATCAGTTAGAGTATTGATTGTGTCAGTGCAGGGGAGGATACGGAAATTTAAAACAGACTTAAAAACAATCTCAACATCTCCAAAAGTCATATGTTATGTAACTTTAATACAAAAACAATAAACTCAGTGTTAGCTGCTCAACTTCAACTTCAGAGTGTTTATTATCATATGCACAATAAAGAAACTTGTTTCCCTGTACAATGAAATTTTTAATTTGCTGTCCACAGAATGCCAAACAATTTTAAAATCTAAGTATGAAAGTGTAGTGTTGCCATACCACACATTGTTGCAGCTGGTCAGGATGCTCTCAACGATGCAGCTGTACAAGTTGCTGAGGATCCTATGCCACATACCAAACTACCTCAGCCTCCTCAGAAAATATAGCCTCAGTTGGGCCCACCTAACCAGCTGTGTCACCACACAGCTGGTTAGGTGGGCCTAACCAGCTTCACTGAACACTGAACCATGACTTCAGTGTTCAAGTGATGTCCTCCCTGATGTTAATGCCCAGGTATTTAAAGCTGCTCACCCTCTCTACTTCAAGCTTCCGGATGTACAGTGGCTGATGAGGTGACCTCTTCATCCTCATGTCCACTGTCATCTCCTTGATCTTGTCCGTGTTGAGGGTGAGGTTGTTGTCCTCACACCATGACACCAGACTGGCATACTCCCTCCTGAAGGTCGCTTCGTCCCCGCCAGTGATGCATCCTATCACTGCGGTGTCTTCCGCAAACTTTAGGATTATGTTATCCTTGTGAGAGGCGAGCGACACAGTTGTGGGTGAACAGGCTGTAGAGAATTTCGGCTGAGGATGCATCCCTGGTGAGTGCCAATGTTAGTAATAATGTTGGCTGAAGTCCTATTCCCCGTCCTGACAGACTGGGGCCTGCCAGTCAAAAAGTCCAGGAGCCAGTCACAGAGGGTCGGGGGCAGACCAAGTGTTGAGAGTTTGTGGGGGATGGCCGTATTGAAAGCGGAGCTGTCTTTATTTTCCAGCTGGGAGAGGGAATAATGGAGGACAGCAGCGATAGCGTCAGAGGTGGACCTGTTGGGCCGGTAGGCATACCACAGGGGGTCCAGCTTGTCTGATATGCTGCTCTGAATGTGGGCCAGCACCACTCTCTCAAAACACTTCATGATGAATGGAATGAGTGCTACTGGCCTGTAATCATTCAGGCAGGCTGGTGGGCTCTTCTTGGGAAGGGGGACGGTGGTAGTCTTGAAGCAGGAGGGAACGGTGCTCTGGCTGATGGAAAGGTTGAAGATGGAGTTGAGAACATCAGCCAGCTCGTATGCACATGCTCTGAGAGCGCGCCCAGAGATGTTGTCAGGTCCCCCTGCCTTACGGGAGTATATCTTCCTCAGGGCTTTGTGTACCTGGCCTGATGAGATGGTTGGTGGAGGGTGGGGTGGTCCCGGTGTGTATGTGCCTCCTCTCTGTGCTGTGACTGGAGGTCTCAAAGCTGGTGTAGAAGGTATTGAGGTCATCCGGCAGGCTGTCTGTGGAGCTGATAGTGCTGGTCCTGTAGTTTGTGATGTGTGTGTAGTCACAGGATTTGTTTGTTTCAGTGGTTGTCTGTAGGCTGGATACAGGAACAAATAGATGCGGTCTGCGTGTCTGAAGTGGGGGCAGGGTGCAGCCCTGTATGCACCGTGTATATTTCTGTAAATATGATCCAGTGTGTTCTTATCCACGTGTTGGTAGTATTTAGCAAATACAGTCTGTAAACTGCACTGATTAAAGTCCATAATACTAAAAAATTAAATGCCTTTAATTTCCTAACTTTAATTCTGAACCGTGTCATCTTATTGAGACTGGTGACAGTTGCAATATTACCAATGTAATTTAAGTGATATCAACAAGTCATTTACTTTTTGAACAATATGTTTGCATTATTAATATATTAGGGAAACTGCCAGAGTGTTTTGCAAAGGTGTCTATAATAATTGGCATAAGTCTCCTCAAACTGTATTTAATAAGAATGTGATTTTTTATTCATATGGCCAATCATCAGAGCATCCATATTGTGGTCAGAGTTGATCATGTCATCATTCATTTTTCAGAGGTCTGAAATTAAAATTTAGAGATTGTTCAGTTCATCCTGAATTCAGCCTAATATCAGCATTAGGCTTTTCAACAGGCTAATATCAGAGGCTAACAATGTTAAATTCCATAATTAAAAGGTACAGCCACAAAAATTTGTTGACACACCTAAATTTAAATTCCTGATACCATGCCTGATTCTAAATCCTTAATCCTTCTGTTTGGAGTCTTCTGTGTAATAACCAACATGTTTCACGTATACCATGAAATTCTTAAGGTCATTCTACACTGAACTACCTGACTGAAGAGGTTTATGTAATGAGATAACTGGAATAAATTTCCCCTCCGGAATAATAAAAAAATGATAAAATAATAATAATTAATAAAAATATCTATCCATCAATTCATCCCTCACACACACACAGATATTTTTTGATTTGAGGAAATAGTGCCATTGTTTGGATTTGTAAAACATATTGTAGATCACCTGTATGACTATGTCAATTAATTTTTTTTTTGTCAACCAGGAATCCCCTACAGAAGAGGATATTTGCTTTATGGTCCTCCTGGGTGTGGAAAAAGCAGTTTTATGTAAGTGTGCCTCAGATTTTCTACCTTCATTTTTATTATTTGTGGGGGGAAAAAGACTGTATGTCAAGTTTTATCTACACTTCAGCACAGCACTGGCAGGTGAGCTGGGCTACAGCATCTGTCTTATGAGTCTGAGTGACCGGTCCTTGTCAGATGACCGTCTGAACCACCTACTGAGTGTGGCACCTCAGCAAAGCATCATACTGTTGGAGGATGTAGATGCAGCGTTTGTCAGCCGTGACATGCTTCCCACAGAGCGTAAGTAGCATTCAAGGACCAGTTGCTTTAGATTTTGCTATTTGGAAAAAACAACTATGTATTTGTCCCTCTATTTACAGTTACACATAAGTATTCTCAGTTAATATTTTTGAATTCAAAGGAAGAAAAGTCCATCACCAACAATGAATCCTCTCTGAAGCAGAGAACGGGCACCTTATGCACTGATCTTGAGTGGCTCATTGTAGCAACAAAATACAATGCTAACAGGACAGAGGTTCTCCAGTACTCATGCAGCTGTGGCTACACACATAAAAACAAAACTACTCACTTAATCCCCTAGTCAAAATACACAATAACCCTAGAGCCATTGTATTGCTTGTAGCAAGATAATTCTTCACTATTATTATATTTTTTGCATGCCCTTAATACTGTGTGAATCTGTATTGCTGCTACTGGAAACCTGAATATCCCTTAGGATTAATAAAGAATCTATCTATCTGTCTGTCTGTCTATCTGTCTGTCGGTCTATCTTTCTATCCATCTATCCATCTAAGTTGCAAACTTGCTGCAGACACAGCCTCTACCTGCTGGTGGTATTACCACATTACTTCAGGCACTGATAAAGAAAACAAAAACGTTTAAATAAAAAATTAGAGCTTTTTATACTGAAATAATTTTTATAATAAAACAAATAATTGAGTATTATAAAATAATTGCTCATCCCCACTATTTATTTTTATATTGCCAGCATTGTTTTGTCTCTGTCTGTAGGATTTCTCAAAAAGTTAAAAAACTATTTTTTTTAAATTCCTTTAGAGAGGAAGGGTAAGGAACAGTCCCTCCGGATTTTGTGGTAATCCAGATAATTACAAGCTCAGAATGCATTATTCATGTTTTGCTGCCTGCTCAAGTGTGCAGGAAACAGGTAAAGAAATTCTGCATTTGCTGTTTATTCTTGATTATCAGTTAACAAACAGCACATGCATACAGAACACTATTGGTAAATAGGTATAAATGGTTATAGCAGCACTGTGTACGTTCTAGCTTCTCCAAAGTTTACATGTACAGTAAGTTCACCATGCAAAGTAGTTGGGTCTTATAATAAAACAAGTAAAACAAATCATTCTAATTTTTCCACAACTTTTAAATTTGATTGTTTTCCATGGAAAGGTGATTTTAAGGTAACCATTACTTTAAAGACAGATAATTTTCTTCAATTCCAAAACAATATCCACTCCTCTAGGCTAACCAAGGAATGAAAAATAGGTCTCATGACTATTTCATCCGATGGTTGGGGGGGATGTTGGGAGGATTTGTAAAGCTGAGATTATTGAGATAGACTCTTTGTGTTTGTTTCTGTTTTTAGAGTCCCCTTTCAAATCCCATTTGTCTTTCCTTCTCAGACCCTCTTGCCTACCAGGGAATGGGCAGACTGACCTTTAGTGGCCTTCTTAACTCTCTGGATGGAGTGGCTTCGTCTGAGGCCAGAATAGTTTTCATGACCACGAACTTCATTGACAGGTACTTTAACAGATGCTAATGTGATATTTCTGAAAATTTTTCATATCATAATATTTTTCGTAAATACTTACATTATTGAAAGGTTGTTTTCCACCCCAGCATCGAAGGGAATATTAAGTTAATAAGTAGCTGGTGAATATTGCGTAACATTTAGCAATTAAAGAGATAGATGTTATATCTCAGGAGAGGATGGAGATCAAAATATAGTTTAACTAGAAAAGCACATGAAGAGCACAAATCTCCGCGAAGGCACAACAGTTCCCTAGATTTAGGAAAGATTCATACAGATATCTTCATGAATTTCTGAGTTATTGCCAGCCTCTAAATCTACCTATTGCTGCAATTCTTCCTTTCTTTCTTCCTTTGATTCCTTTGATGTTTCTTTGGGTGTTGAGCCGGGGGCTCAGTTCAAGAGTTCCTTTGATGTTATTTGAGGCATTCCAGGTAATGATCTCATGAAAGCTGCTTAGCTGATGCAAATATTGTGCAAAGATGTAGTCAAAAAGAAGAAGAAGTCTTAACTGTCGCTCAGGGAGCAGATTGGGGATCGGGGTCTTGCTCAAGGACCCTTCGACATGTAGAGTGCTGGGGCTTGAACTGCCGACTTGCCAATCTTCCAATGGGAGAAGGCTAATTTACCCATAATTAACTATGAGGACTTTAAAGAAACTAAAATATTTAACATATATTGTGTTTATG
Organism: Lophius piscatorius; assembly: GCA_009660295.1. Lineage (NCBI taxonomy): Eukaryota > Metazoa > Chordata > Actinopteri > Lophiiformes > Lophiidae > Lophius > Lophius piscatorius. The sequence goes on from VRLP01002971.1 coordinate 28,636, forward strand.
ACACTTATTTGTTTTTCTACAAGATTCCAGCAGTGTTATTTCATTGTTTGATGTTTTATGTTTTGTTTTACTATGAAGAAAATACTCAAATTATTAAAACACATTGGATGAGTAGGTGTGTTCAAACTTTGAGTGGAACTGTATATCATAAGGACCCAAATGTGTTATGATACTTTTGAGTTTTATGTGTATTTATTCAGTATGACAGTGACATTAAGTATTCCTTGTAATCTCTGCACACAGATTAGATTCCGCACTGGTCCGACCCGGCCGTGTTGATCTGAAGCAGTACATTGGTTATTGTACAAACTGGCAGCTCACACAGATGTTCCAGCGGTTCTACCCAGACGAGTCCTGCTCTGTAGGAGAAAAGTTTGCGGAGTGCGCATTGGGCTCCCACTCTGAGATTAGTGCTGCCCAGGTGCAAGGACACTTTCTGCTGCACAAAATGGACCCTATAGGATCAATAGACAACGTTGGTCAAATAAAAGAATGACAGGATTGGATTGGAGAATGATGACTGAATTACTTATTACTTTATTCTGTTGAAGTTATGTTAAGATATTGATACCATAAACTGTACATGCAGTATTATGATAGATAAATAAATCATGTGAATACATTTCTCTGAAGCACATTCTGTCATGAAAGAGGTACCTACTTATTTGACTGTCATCTTGAGTGAGGGAATGAACATGACAATCTTTCGTCTTTTGTTGGCATCGATTATTATTACTATGTGCTTTCAATACAAATAATAAAATTATTACCAATTATACTGTATTATATATTTATATATTATATAGTAATCCGTTCAAGATGGAAACACTTGATCTGCTGTGGCGAGAGAACAACAGGAAGAAGAAGATTATATAGTTATGTTACAATTATATTGGATTTCCAACCACTGTTTTTTGCTTTTTTTTTGCACCAAAAGCAGGTGAAATTGATTCAAAATCTCTTAGGCGTTGACAGATTGATATCCCAAAGTACTTGACTAGGTGTTATAGTAAGATCAATAACTGTGCCCTAATTCTTTTGAGCAATTTATATGCTATCCTAAATCATAAAATCAAATTTTAAAATTAATTAATATTTAGGTCAGGACCGATACACCTTAAAAGATTTGGTCAAAAAAGTATAAAATAATATTTAAAACATTTTTTGCCACTGGAACAGGTAAAGCCTCTGGGGTATTGAAAACAATCTACCGCTTAACAAAATAGAATGATGTATCTAAATTGGTGTTTTTACATAGTATTGGCATCCCTCACTGTGTTAATTACAATAAGTATATACTCAGCATTTAGAATATGGAAAAATATGTTTTATTATATTTTAGTCATTAAATTAAACAGGGAAAGTATGTATCAGACTAATTACAATCATTCAGAAAGTAAAAGTGTAAAATAATAATATATAATATTTTATTGCAATTTAATGTTATTGTAATGTTATTGTTTAACCAAAATAGCAGAAATCAGAGATTTTTTATTTTAATTTTTTTGCATTATAGATAAACCAAAAGGTACAATGTCGTCTCTCTCTCAAAACGTTAAAGCGTTGTGCACAAACACGGATAAAAATATCCTTGTTTGTCTCGTCTGTGTTTCTTAAACGGTGGATTTTGCGAAAATAGGTATTCGTTCCAAATAAAACAGTCTATTGTAATTCTAAGATAAAACGTTTTGGCGAAACCCCTAAATATGCATGCAGACAGATTAGAGAAAAAAGAAAGAAGAAATCCATTTTATCAGAAGGAGCGGGCGCTCCTCCGTGGAGGCTACCATGTTGTGCTGCCATGTTTGTGCAGCCGTCAAATATGGGAAAACTAAAAGCTCAATCAAGATATTACAAGAGATTATATTGTAATATTTCCAGTATATTTCCTGTATAGTGTAATATTTATATTATAGTTTAATATTTCCTGTATAGTGAAATATTTCTAGTGTAGTGTAATATTTATATTTATATTTGCATTTTATTCTGTTATATTGTTTTGTGTGCGCTCTTTGTTGCTGTAACACTGCAATTTCCCCGTTGTGGGACTAATAAATGTTTATCTTATATTTTATCTTAAGAGATAGTTCATATCATTTTTAATGTTGACAAAAGACACGAGGGTTACCCTTATGAATCATATGTGAGCATCTGAGTAGGCTTTCTTTTACGAGTGGACCTCCATGGTTGTAGTAGACTAGCTGGATCGCGTTGAGCTGCTCTGTTTGTTTGAGGAGCCACCTCTTGTTGCGTCACACCACTCTCACTCAAATTGTACAGGTACTGGATTAGCAAGGGATTCCCTTCTTTCCATTTGTTCACTTTTTCGGTTTCCACATGCCTTCTCTTTTATTGACATACTTTGTTTGGTTTCTCTTTCTTTCTTTTCTCAGACTTCTCAGTGATGAGAGCTCCTGTGAGGCTCACAAACTGACTGTTGTGCACTTTCAAATTCTTTTCCTGCATGGTATTCTAAACCACTATAGTGGGTTCTCATTATCAGAGGAATAGCTACTTGGATTCCTTTCACACTGTCTCTGTCTGTTTGACTGAGCATTCCTTCCACTATGTCAAAGTTAGGGTTCTGTTGAAGGACCAGGCGGGTTACTTAGTGAGTCTCTCGTCCTTACTGTTGGTACCCTCTGTTGTAACTGGGGTAATCTACTGGGAAGTCATTTTACTAGGTGCAGCAAGTTGTGATGCAGTGTTTGTGGTAACTATTCTCAGACACAAGCATGTATAATTATAAATAATAAATATAAAGTCTTTCTCTGGCTCGGCCCAGGACACTTTAAATTGCCATATGAACCATGTCATTGTTGAGGTGTGGGTCAGGCACGAGAAGTTGTCTCCTCCGTCTAATTTAGCTGTACAGCAGATAAGCATATTACATAAAAGCATATTTCAGGTGAAGTATCTCCCTCTAATGCAGAAGTTTCCTTGTGGGACCCATAACTCCCCTTGCCGTGTCTCCCGTCAGAGTGCTGCTTTCAAATCTGATAATTTGACTAATTCAAGACTGAAGATTCAAGATTTTTTATTGTCATACACACAGTAGGAACATAGTTCACACTGAGCAACAAAATTCTTATTTTGCAGTTTCCCTTCTCACAAATAGAAAATACGATAGAAAAGAATAAAAATATATACTAAAAGTAAAGGTATAAAGGTATAAAATATATAAATATGTTTAAAAGAACAAAGTGTATCCAAAGTCCGTGATGTTTAGAAGCATTTTAGATTAGGCCCTGAGATGATATGGATGTAGTGCAAATATGAAGAAATTGATTTAGTGCAAATATGAAATATGAAAATAGTGCATTGAACAAGGTGCAAATGTGCAAATATACAGTCCACAGTGTTATTGTTTAGTGTGTGGAACAGAGTCATTCAGCAGCCTTATAGCTTGTGGATAGAAACTGTTTTAAGTCTAGTTGTTCGGCTTTCAAACTCTTGTAGTGTCTGCCGGACGGTAGCAGTGTGAACAGTGTGTGTTGGGGGTGTTTAGTGTCCATGGTGATGGTGTGTGCCCTCTTAATGACCCATGTTTTTTATGTGTCCTGAAGTGATGGGAAGGATTCCGCACAGATGTGTTGTGCAGTTTTAATCACATGTTGGAGAGCCTTCCTTTCCTGTGTAGTGCACAGTCTTTGTCAGGAGGCTCTCCACTGTACATCTATAGAAGTTGCTGAGGAGTCTGGTGGATAATCCAAATTTCCTCAGCTTTTTTAAGAAGTAAAGTCGCTGGTGAGATTTCCTGACGATGTGTTGTGAGTCGTGTGACCTGGAGAGGTCTTCGCTGATGTGGGTGCCGAGGAATTTAAAGGTTTTTAACCCTCTCTACCTGAGCCTCACCGAAGTGTATGTGCTGGTCCCTCCTCTTCCTCGGGTCAATAATCATCTCCTTATTTTTCTCCGTGTTTAAGGAGAGATTACTTGCGTGGCACCAGGACATCAGCTGAGCCACCTCCTCACCGTAGGCTGTCTCTACTCCACCAGTGATCAGCCCGATGACTGTTGTATAATCCGCAAATTTGATGATGGTGGTGTTGCACTGGGTGGAGAAACAGTGGTATATGAAGAGAGTGTACAGGAGCGGACTCAGCACACAGCCCTGAGGGGTCCTTGTGCACACCGTCCTTGTGCCTGATGTTCGGGTACCAACTCTGACTATCTGGGGTCTGTCTGTGAGGAAATCCAGAAACCAGCAGCAGAGGGAGTATATCAGTCCGAAGGCGAAGAGCTTCTCAGCCAGTCTGGTTGGGAGGAACGTGTTAAATGCCGAGCTGTAGTCGATGAATGGCATTCGTACATATGTGTCCTTGTTCTCCAGATGTGTGAGGGCTGGGTGGATGGCAGCATAGACTGCGTCGTCCGTGGACCGGTTCTGACGGTACGCAAACTGTAGGGTGTCGAGAGTGTCTGGGATGGTCTTTTTGATGTGGGTCATGACTACCCTCTCAAAACACTTCATTATAGTTGAGGTGAGTGCAATGGAACGGTAGTCATTTAAGCAGGTTATGGTGTTTTTTCTTGGGGAGGGGAACAATGGTGGCGGTCTTGAAGCAGTTGGGTACAGAAGATTGTGAGAGGGACAGATTGTAAATATCTGTTAACACCTCAGCCAGCTCTGATGAGCAGTCCCTCAGCGCTCGGACTGGGATGTTATCAGGACCTTCTGCTTTCCGGGGGTTGGTTCTCCTCGGTGCCCCGCACACCTCAGCTGATGTCACAGTGACTAAAGAGCTCTGTGCTGCCTCTGTTGGTAGGATCCCTCTGTGTTGGTTTGTGTTGAAGGTGTCGAAGCGAGCGTAGAACTCATTCAGCTCATCTGCCAGTGTGCTTTGGCTGGTTGTGACCCCTCTTCTCCTCTGCTGGTAGTCTGTGATGTGTTGAAGGACCTGCCACATGCGCCGGGGATGTGCGGTGGTGTAGTATCCCTTCAGCTTCACATTCTACTGTTTCTTGGCTTCTCTGATGGAGCTACTTAGATCATATCTGCCCTTTTTGTAGCCCTCAGCGTTGCCACAATCAAAGGCAGTTGAGCGGGCACGTAGAATGGAGCGTACATCACATTTAATCCAGGGTTTTTGGTTTGGATATGTTTTATAGTAGTTATGGGGACAATGCTGTGTATGCATGTACTGATGTACCCAGTAACCACTGATTTAATGTCCTCCAAGTCTACAGTACAGTCCTCTTCCACAGCAGCAGTCTTAAACAGTCTTTACTTACTGGGGGGGCCTGTTTGAGGAACTGCCTGTATGATGGGTAGAGGTAAAACGGAGATGTGGTCGGACTTTCCGAAGTGGAACCAAGGCATAGCCTTGTAGGTGCCCTTCACGTTGCTGTGGACGGAGCGGGTCTGATGCTGGGTGGCTGAGTCTGGCGTTTTGTCCGTAGTCCAGGTTTCTGCAAAAATCAGAGCACATCACTCTTTGATCTCACCTTGTGTTGTTATCCTGGCTCTCGGTTCATCCATCTTGTTATCGAGGGCTCGGACGTTAGCTAGCAGCAGGCTAAGTAGTGGTGGTCATGTAGCTCTAGCCTTTAGCCTAGCACTTTAGCCCACCTCTCTTGCCTCGTCTCCGCCTAGGGTGCGCCGGCCATCGGCTGCGCCGTCTACTCAAGCTGGTGATTCAGTGTCCTGCTAGCTGTAGTTTGTGTTCAGGCTTAGGGTTAAACCAAAGTTCAAAACATCTGATGTAAGCTCTTGGTGATCTTCTCCAATGTCTACACAATCCTTGCTTTCCAGGACGCATGGTATGGCATGCCACGCAGGCGGGCGCCATGTTGAATGGCGCCAGCCATAAATGCAGGATCATCTCGTTGAGATTTAACGAGCTCAGCAGAGCTTATGGTTCAGGACAGTAACATAAGCAACATATTTTTGCTAAGCATTTCTGCTGCCTTACCATGTAACCTGCGCTGCATGCTCTCGCCTTCTCTAATACCTGAAATTTTCCAAAGCCAACCCATAGCATTACCGCCTTCGAAATGTGACCGGAGAATGAGCGATGGTTCTTGTGAGGTCCGTCCAGCCCACGATCTCCAAGTAGGGGTTGAGTCCGAGCAGGGATTGGGCACAGGAGTGCACTGGAGTGCCCAATCCGTAGGAGTCTGTATGAGTGCCCAATGTTACTGTGCCCAAGTACGGTAACAACTTAGAACGCTAAATCCGACTTCAGACGTCTGTACGAACATGGTCCTCCATATTGACCCCGTCCAGGGAGATAAAAAGGGCTTTGTCTAAACAAACATCCAATTTTTTTTTTTTTACTTCCAGCTGAAAGTACACACAAAAAAAGTTATGACACCACCAGGTTGGTAAAGAGGAATATGTGAGGTGATAATTGATTTCTCAGAGTTTGGGGACAAAAAGGCATGGCTTTGCACATGACAATGACTTTGCACTCGAAGGATTTTAACTGCAGAACACCATAGGCAGGCCTTCTGCGCTAAAAGGTGACACTCTCTATGACTTTTTTTCAGAAGATTTGGTGACCAATGAGACCAATGAGCTCTCTCATATTTTATCACTTTTTATTTTGTAAGATTATTGTTATAGGTTGTATTTTCTCTGTTTTTAAGGTTAGGTTAGGTTAAGGTTAATTTTGCCCGGGAAGACAGACACTTTCAGGAGGCCCCCTCGCCTTCCAAAAAATTTAAACCAAACTCAAAGCGAAACCCTGACTTTTGTAATAATGATGTTATAACTATAAGTCATAATATTAATGATAATGTCATCAATGGGCATCAACCAGATGACCGTGCAGGATGAAAAAACTATAAGACTCCAGGGAAGAAGTTAAGTTAGTAACATATGTTAGTGGGAGAAAGATGTGGTTGGGATCATTAACATCTTTAACATTGCAAGATATGATGTTTTTCAACAAATAATAATAATTAATAACTCTAAACTACCGAAATCATGTCCACAAAAAATTGATGAAGTGTGGGGCATGGGTCAAACAAGTTTCACCCATTTAAGAATGAAGGTAAGGAGAAGGGGTCATCATTCAACCCTCCAGTTAGTGCCCTGTTCCTGCCTGCCAATGTAAGATGAAGTTCATCACCATTACAAAACAATCCACTTTTATGCATTGCTTAACCAGGACTGGTGTCTGTGTCATCAATGCTGACTTTGATGTCTGCCTGATCCTAGAAGTCTGCACAGACATTCAGACCTGTAGGATTACTCATTGTTCATGCAATCTAATATGGATTTTATACAATCTAATTCAGCTTGTATTTTGTTGCTTCACATCTATAAGTGGCAATGATAGATGGATAGAAAGCAACGGTAAACACATTTTCTAGCACTTAAAATACAAAGTCAAAGAATTCTGCGATTGAAAAAATGATCTTGTATCATTGACTTGCATAGTAATGCATAGTCAGTCATGACAGTACATGTTTAGTTTAGTTTAAGGTGATTGACACTTGGGAGACGAATACTCTACATATCTCATTAGATTTTGCCCACGGGCTTTTGCAGGACAATAATTTGCATAAATATTGAAAACAGACCTTATTCATGCAAATTTATGTAAATCAGCCTGCTGTGAAGTATGAACTTTGACCTTTTTTGCAGAATTTCCTCTAACAGAAAACAGGAGGGGTGAGTGTATCATGATTTCTGAAATTACATTCAACAGAAGTTGTAAGGGTCACTGAGTCCTGGTGTTCCGAATACAAAAAGTGGCCTAAGTCACTGTAAGACTGGAAATGTGGTGGACAATCACCACATAAGCACTATTCTAATAAGATATTACAATATACACACTCTAAAAATAGAATGCATTGGCTCAACTTAAAAAAAACTTAGAAATTGCATGGATATTTTTAAGTTATTCCAACTCAGACATTATTGAGTAAATCCGATGAGAATTTCATAGTAGACTAACTAATTTAATTTAGTACAATCAACATAACTGTCTTTGCCCTTTAAAACCTTAAGTAAGCTATAAGAAGCTAATTTTTTTGAACCAACATTATCTTCTTCTTCTTCTTCCTTGTCTTTCGGCTGTTCCTTTTGGGTGTCGCCACAGCAGATCATCTCTTTCCGTCCATCGTTACCACCGGTACTCTTTTGGCTCACAGTACCAGTGAGGAAATTTGTTATCCCGAGTCCCAATAGATCTGGTTTGGAAATCAGGTTCCGCATGTATATTTGGTTCAGTTTTTTATGCCCTCCCCTTTCATCCAGGCTTGGGACCGGCACTAAAAATACAGTAATTTGTGACCCCTTCATGGCTGGGCTTTTTTGTACCAACATCTGAGTTCCCTAAAATTCTGGGTGTGTCAAAACAATAAGATTCAAATTTAAATAGTGCTGCTGGAGCATGGCTAAAAGTCTTTAACTGGAATACTGTGCTGTTACGGAGGCTAAGTCATCATGATAACATCATTATATTAGGTGTGAGGATACACCCAGCAACGCTCTCCAGTATAAATAAAGGTGGATGCAGATGCAGGCATAACAGAGACCAGGGGAGGTGGAAAAAAGTGCAAGCATAACCAGACAAAGCTGGTGGGATCACAAGATCAGGAAACACCTGGAGCTGAGAACGGAAACCCATAACTCTGAACAATGTCCTTCAGCATTAAAACAGTATCAAGATATTTCATTATGCACTGCTGCAGATAGCAGCTTATAAGATGTCCAATGTCATGCTGAACAAAATATTATAATAATAAAGAGTGTATTGATTAAGCTAATAAAACACAAAAGTTTACAACGTGTTATGAAAAGACAAGGCAAATGCAGGAAACTCAGGAAGTACAAAGCCATAAAGCCAGGCCAGCCAAGTCAGATGAGATTTTTTTAAATTAATGGACAAAAAGTCCCAAGATGCAAAATAGATAGTTTAATACTAGAAGAGAAAGACATGAGAAAATCAAAATAACAAAATAACCTTAACAAAAGGAGGATGGAGATGGTTAGGTAATTAAAAGACAACATCACACAGTTTCACTATGAACCTGGACTGTTTGACTGTATGAACCTGGAATGTTTCACTATATCACCTGTATCACCTGGAATGCTTCAATGTATGAACCTGGAATGTTTCACTTTATAAACTTGGACTGTTTCACTGAATCTTGACAGTTTCACTGTATGAACTTTGACTAATTCACTGTATGAAACTACATTGTTTTACTGTATGAAACTTGGACTGTTTCACTGAATGTTGACCATTTCAAAGTATGAACTTGGATTAATTCATTGAATGAATATGGACTAATTCACTATATGAACCTGGACTGTTTCGCTGTATGAACCTGGAATATTTTATTGTATGAACCTGGACTATTTCACTGTATGAAACTGGACTGTTTTACTGCATGAATTTCGACTGTTTCACCGAACATGGTTCCTGGCTGTACCCAGCCCCGGATCGTGGCAGCATCGACTGTCGAGGCCCTGGTGGACGCCATCTTCGACTGCTATCACTAATAAACATATATCCAATACTTAGTACAACTACTATTATTATATATGTTTATTGGAGTACCACTACTACTGTATGTACGGTAATACATCAACACATACCATCATCATTGCTAAAACTGTATACAACGTGCTGATTTTTAAAAATTTGCTTTTTACATGCAACATATATTGCATTTCTGTCCGTCCTGTTAGAGGGATCCCTCCTCTGTCTCTCCCCCTGACATTTTTTCCCTTTTATCACTGTTACAAGATTTTTTTGGGGGGGGCTGTTCCATTCCCAGACCGACAGTCTTAGGACAGAGGATGTTGCATCATGTACAGATTTGAAAGCCAATCGAGGCAAATTGTGATTTTGTAATCTTGGGCTAAACAGATAAAATTGACTTGACTTGAACCTGGACTGTTTCACTGTATGAACCTGGACATTTCTCACTGTATGAATCTGGATTTTTTTACGGTATGAAGTTGGACTGTTTCACTGTATAAAGCTGGACTGTTTCACTGTATGAACCTGGACTGTTTCACTGTATGAATCTGGATTTTTTTACAGTATGAAGTTGGACTGTTTCACTGTATAAAGCTGGACTGTTTCACTGTAGGAACCTGGACTGTTTCACACCATGAAGCTGGAATATTTCACACTATGAAGCTGGACTATTTCACTGTATGAACCTGGAATGTTTCACTGTATGAATCTGGACTGTTTTAAAGTATGAACCTGGACTATTTCACACTATGAAGCTGGACTGTTTCACTTAATGAACCTGGGCTGTTTCACTGTTTGAACCTGGACCTTTTCAGTGCTATTTACATTTCAGATTACACATTTCCATCTGAATCCAGTAAAAAGCAAGTATTGCCAAATATGTTATTTTTTATTATTTTATAAACTTTAGGATTAAGTGTTGCTTAAGTGGTTGAAAAAAAATCACTTAATACTTAGTAGCTTACATATACTATAAAAAAATGTCTTATACCTAGAAAATGCATCGTCGGACTAAGGACAACTGGCTGATTGTCTGAAAAATGTAGTTTTTAGAAATATATCATATATAATAATAATAAATAATAATACATTTAATTTATAATGTACTTTACATTTGCATCAAATCTCAAAGTGCTACAAAGTAAAAAGCAGATAAAAGCATCAATAAACAATAAAATAATAACTATATAAAAACCTGACCAAAAAGCAGCAATGTTAATTAAAGTTATAGGTTCTGCTAAAAAGGAAAGTTTTAAGTCCATTTTTAAATGTGTCAGTCGTCTGTGGAGCCCTCAGATGGTCTTTGGTTACAGTTTTTTAATGCAGGACTTTTAATTCCAGTAGAGTATCTTCACAGTATGGAATTAGTACTTTTAACAGAAGTAAAAAATGTGAATACCACCGGCACTATCCATGTGAAACTGTAAATGACCAGATTTCATTAAGTAGGACAAATACTAGAGAATTAAGGATTAAAAGGTAGTTATTAGTGATGGTTTGGCTGATACTGTTCCAAGGTTTGAAAGCAAAATGTTCAGACACAATTGTATTTTAGGTTAATTTGGAAAATATAGTTGGCCTAAATATCAGGAGTTGTGTGGTTTTCACTGGACAGGAAGGGTATGACAATTTGTAATCTGAGAACTGCAGCTGTCAGACAAATGTAGTGGGAAACAATGCATCCCTCTGAGGGGTAGTGGAGCAAAAGTGAATAGATTGGAAATAATCAAGCAAAGTGCGACGAAGCCAACGTCAAATTTACGTATTTACAATACATGAGTAAAGTACTTAGTTACAGTATTCTGCCTGTATCTGGGGCGTGTACTAAAAAAAACTACCGGTCTGCACTGGCAGTCAGGGGACCCTCATCATCATCAGTCAGCACAGAGCCGCTCCCCCCTCTCTCTCTCTTTCCCACACTCAGACACCCACACACTCAGCCCTCTCCCTGGACCAATTCATTATAGCCTTCATTAATTGACACAAAGGAATCATGTCCGGTACCGGTGCAGACGGGGACCTGCTGCGGATCCCTCTGGGCCTTATCAATAGCGTGGGGAAATATCTAACAGCGGAGGCTTTCGGCTTCAAGATCAACGCCTCTGCCAGCAGCCTGAAAAAGAAGCAGATCTGGACCCTGGAGCAGACCGGGCAGGACGGCAGCGTCGTCTTCCTACTCTCCCACCTTGGCCGGTACCTCGCAACGGACAAAGACGGCAACGTGACCGCGGACAGCGAAACGCGCGGACAAGAATGCCGCTTCATCGTCGCCGCTCACGACGACGGGCGGTGGTCGCTGCAATCAGAACCCTATGGCCGGTACCTCGGTGGCAGCGAAGATAGGATCACATGCTTTGCACAGTCTGCATCACCGGCTGAGAAGTGGAGCGTGCACCTGGCCGTTCACCCGCAAGTCAGTCTGTATAGCTTTGCGCGCAAACGCTTCGCCCAACTGAATGCGCAAGGGGAGCGGCAGGAGGTGTCGGTAAATCGAGACATTCCCTGGGGGGTCGACTCCCTTGTGACGCTGGTCTACCGGGACCATCGTTACCACCTCGAGACTTCTGACAACCGCTTCTTGCGCAATGACGGCAGCCTGTCCGCAAACACGGACACGGATACTGGCTACATGCTGGAGTTCCGATCCGGAAAGGTGGCATTCCGTGACTGCAACGGCCGCTACCTCGCACCAGCTGGTCCAACTGGTACCCTGAAATCTGGGAAGAGCACCCGGGTTGGGAAGGATGAACTGTTTGGCCTGGAGCGGAGCCACGCGCAGGTCGTGCTGACTGCCGGTAACGAGAGGAACGTCTCTACGAGACAAGGTGAGGGCTCTGCAGCTACCGGTGGTACCAGTGTCAGTACCAGTACCAGTGGTAACTGAGATTATTTTAATCGGGAGAAATACATGGGGCAATCTTAATTGGTTCAAGGCCTGCAATGTGGTATAAGAAGCCTGTTTACATAGTTCCAATTCAATTAATTATGGCAAAAACATTGAGCGAATATGTTTATGCTATCAAACTCTTGTTTTAATGATCGAAAATGAATTTATTTAGCATTTTCAGCATAAAATCATATAGAAAAAATAAAATGGAGTGTGGAGGGTTCAGAAAGTTCTTGTCATTCTTGATTTAAATAAACACTAAAATGATTTCGGGATTATCTGATAAATGCATCATCAAAAAAACGTAATAAAAGGCTGCTAACAGATTGACAGACGATTACAGATACAGATAACAGATGATAACAGCATAAAGTATTGTTCTATTGCTGTAATTGTCACTGAGGCGTCACAATAATGTGAGTAATATAGTTTTGTAGTAAAACTCTGAGATGGACTGTTTCACTTCACAATGAGAAATTTAACATTGACACTTTTAAGTACATTTTTCTAATAACACTTGCTTTTACTTCAGTACAATGGGATATTTGGGTCACATTGAAAATTAAAAAGAGTGATAATTCGAGGGTATAGCTGTAATACTCAAAGAAATAAATTGTAGGCCTAATGTTACAAGAATAAAGTCAAAATTAATAAAGTCATCATATTGCGAGGAAAATAGCTGTTGTGTTCGCAAATTAAAGCTGAATTTAAGACATAAGTCATAATAATACCACAATAAAGTCTGGGTCAATGGCTTCTGCTCCACAACAGTGGCGACTTCCCCCAAGTTTGTTTGGGTCTGTCTTGGTAAAAGACCAAGTTTCTTACGTAACCTTTTCAAAGTCTTGATGGCATGTTGCCAAGCCAAAAGATTCACTAGTTCTATATTTGTCAATTATAGAATAAATATTTTTTATACTAAAATAAGGCTCGCTTTTTTTAATACTAAAAATGCTGTTCTTTCCCAATTTTGTTGCTTGCGATTACTTATTACAACTCTTTAATCAGAAAATTTCAAGTTTCTTCTTTTCACAATTATTACTTCATCTTCATGAATTAAGTTTTTCTCAAAAAATTCAGATTTAATTATCGTATCTCCTTTTTTCTTCTTTTTGTCAATGTGGCCAAAGTACTCCTTGCTATTTATATTAGGTTTTGAATGCAGGATTTTAACTAGTCGAGTATATTTACTACATACTATTTGTACTTTTACTCAAGTTAAGTAGCTGGAATCTTCATTCAACATTAACTGCTCCAACCTACAACCTACAACCTCCCAGATCAAATCAGGGTTTGAATGCAACACACCAGCATCCACTTTCACATGAAATTCTTATAAGGGCCTGACCAGAATTGGAGACTCTTGTCCTTCATTCTCTTCACATCATGTGTTTTTCATTACCATGCTTACTTTCTACCCCGACCCCTCCTCCCTTTTTTGTATCTGGCAAGCTCAACATTTTTGTGAAGTAATTCTATCCCTGCTTTGTGGCTGCTGGTTTATCCATCATTCTTTATCTCAGACGAGACAAAGGGATGCGTTTAAGAGAGAAAAGTGAGACTGCTGAGGAGAGGCAGAGAAAATAGCCTGACAGAGGGAGATTTGCTCAATTCGGACCTTTATGCTAAATAAAATGTGTGCCTAAAATGTGTGCCTTAACCTGACTCTGTTCTGTCATGCACAAAGTAGGGTTCTTTCGGTTAAAGTTTCCCCATGCAGTCCATTTGGTTTATGGCATTCATGAATGCTGTGTATGTGCGTGTGTGTGTGCATTCCAGGAGAGATGAGTTGTGGAAGAAAGTAACATAATCTTTGTTTGAATGAGGTCATTGTAGGGATTGGGTATGACTTTTGACCTAGTGAAGTCATGGCATATTAGCATAATACAAGGGAAGGGCACAGATTATGTTTAAATTTAATAATAATTTTTTTAAACTAATTGTAATAGAATGTGTGTGAAATCGATGAAGATCTTTTCTTTATGTGCTTGTGCTTAATTAATTTGCATGCGTTTTTCTAAGCTGCAGGCTTTTGTATTCATATGAGCCATCCGGGCAACCATACATTTACATTTAGTTAATGAATTAAAAAACTGACGGCTGGCATTTCTAGGAATGGACCTGTCAGCCAATCAGAACGAGGAAGGGGACCAGGAAGTCTTCCAGATGGAGATGAGCCATGAGGAAAAGAAGTGTGCTTTCAGAACCGCTGCCGGGAAATACTGGACTCTGACAGCAAGTGGAGGACTGCAATGCACCGCCTCTACCAAGTAACACACAGACACACACACATGCATGCATACACACACACACACATCGCATCATGTTGCAATTTTTCTATCTAATCATAATCACACACATTCACAATGCGCAAAGTAAATTCTTCCCGGAGAAGCTATAGCCATAGATGAAATAGCACATTTTTCAATTAGTCTGAAAGAACAATTTGAATTAACATTGCATTGTTAAAAAGATGTAAAAAAAAACAAATGAGGTTATTTGTCCAGTCAGCATAATGCTCTAGTTGCCTATATATCACCCTGTTCTGTTATATTCAGAAAAAAGCAAATGTGCTTGTGAATGAGAATTTGAGTGTGCACTACTTCCTAGCATAAACTTATGACTCCTATTGGGTAGTGATGTTTTCCCTATTGTTGAGTTAATGACATTGACGATTCTTAATAATGTTCCCATTCTGTATTATATTTTTCAGCCATGATCATCATTAAAACATTTTCTTGATAAAAAAATACCTTTATACGGGCGTTATAAATACCTTTAGACATCCATAATTATCTGGGGGCCACCAGATAATTTTTTTACTTCAATATTGTCAGAGGGCGTAATTAGAAGATAACATAGTATATTTTTATTTTTAAATCGGACCTACCCACCTGCAGCACCCCCAATTTACCCCTA
Source organism: Lophius piscatorius (assembly GCA_009660295.1). Lineage (NCBI taxonomy): Eukaryota > Metazoa > Chordata > Actinopteri > Lophiiformes > Lophiidae > Lophius > Lophius piscatorius. The sequence goes on from VRLP01002971.1 coordinate 43,885, forward strand.
GTGGTAAGTATAACACCATATGAGAAACATGAAAATTGAGTTTGTAATGAGAATGAGATTGTTTGGTTAGGCTTAAAGCAACAAAAAAAGTATGATGAGCCATTAGAGGCAGATGAAGGTGGGTCATGCCTTTTCAATACTCGAGAGGAAAAATTAACTTTGGAAACTGAAGAACTTGAAAGTAGATTCTGATTTCTCCCATAACTCACCTGAGAAGCAGATTGTGGTTGCCAAGATTGCTCATGATCAAAGATTGTGAGATCGCCCATCACTATCAAAATCCATCCTATCCAGTTTTCTGATTGAATTTGTTTGTCACAGGTTGGATAGTACTTTCTTCGAACTAGAGTGGCGTGAGGGGCGTGTGTGTGTGCGTGCAGCTAACGGCAAATACGTTATTGCAAAGAAGAACGGGCAGCTAGCTGCGACAGTTGACAATGCAGGTCAGTGATGTTTCTGATGCTTCTGAATTGAACATGTAACATGTGATAAAGGAACATAAAAAGTAAATGAAAGTAACTAATTACATTTGCTCAATTAAAAAATAAGAATTTTAAGGAAGTCTGTTTTTGGGTTAAGTGTCAATACTGCTGCTCATAGTAAGATCATCAATTGAGAGATAACAGACCAGGGGCCTGGTCTCTCTGAATCTTCATCTTTAGATAATCTAAATACCCCTGGATGTTTATTGCCTTTTATTATCTTAGCTTGACGATGAACCCCTGACCTTTGTGGGAATCCATGCCCTAATTAGCCTGTATCTTCAGGGGAGGCTGAGCAGTTCCTGATGAAACTGATCAACCGTCCACTCATCGTTTTTCGTGGTGAGCATGGTTTCATCGGGGCTCGTAAAGCAGGGACGGCGACCCTTGACTCTAACCGAGCATCATATGATGTTTTCCAGTTGGAGTTCCACAATGGAGCTTACTCCCTTAAAGGTGAGTAATCATTCTGAGATAATAATGAGCTCACAGACAGAGGTCCAGACCAAGGTTCAGGTTTTTGTAACTTTTTATAAACCAATCTGCTATAAAAATAATAATTAAAACCATTTGTAGATGAAGAGAATTATGTTGATTTTCTCATTACAATGTCAGCAATTTGGCTGTGTGGCTGCCGATCGGTCAGAGTACCCATGTTGACCCCTGTCTACTGCTGACAGAGCCTACATGTGTGCCATTTGATGTTTGAGCCTGGCAAAATTGTTCAAGAGTAGTTTTAGCAACACAAAAAGTTAAAATTCCGTATAGGTTCATGGAGCCCGATCCATGGAGGCCTTAATTCCGAAGTGACAGAACTTGAAGGATCATCTGCTAATAGATCATATCATTTCTGCCTTTTCCCCCATCTGCCCCCCTCTCTCTCTCTTTACAAACCCAATTGGTCAAGGCAGTAAGCCGTCCACCCTGAGTTTTGGCGCTGCTCGAGGTTTCGGCCAGTTAAAAGGCAGTTTTTTCTCACCACTATCGCCAAGTGCTTGCTCACGGAGGAATTTGTTGGGTCTCCGTAAGATTATGGCATAAAGTGTTTGGTCTAGACCCGTTATTTCTGGAAAGCATTTTTAGACAACAGTTTTTGTGAATTTGCGCAATATAAATAAAGATTGATTGATTGATTGATCATAATTTTATGCCTAAGATGTGTTTATCAGATTTAGTCCGCTTACACTCTCGCCATTTGCTCTTATTTCAATTAATGCTTTTGAAATAGAGCTCAACACAACCATCATCAACTGTTAGTAATCCGACCACATTCAACACCTGAGCACATAGTGCTGTGCTAAGAATAAATACAATGAAAATTATGTATTATATAATTGTTTTCATATCTCCTATTAAAGGTAGAGTGTGGACATTTTTACTGTAATTTAGTTGTGAAGTTCGAGCTTGCAACTTATAGAACATATCAACTCACCCCTACCTATCAAAGAAGATACTGTGGCCTCCAAGTCGCAAAAAGAAGTAATCGAGTAGGCGGTCAGGTGAAGAGGTTCCTTTAGAAAGACATATTAAGAAATTATATTTCATTTTTTGTTATGTGTTTCTATTTATCTGTGGTGGCTACATCCCTTGCATGAGGGAGTTATTATTGAGCCCAATAAAAAACAATGGAGTCTGAAACCTCACCTTCAAAGATGGTAAACAAGAGGCACCTTCACTGATCCTTTTCAAGCTGACCTGGAGCAGGTCAATTTGCACCTTAAGCAAGCACTACCGCACCACGTGGCCGTCTTTTGCCGTCTCTTGAATCTCCTTTGGAGTTTGTGGACCTCACTATTTACCTCACAAGTAGAGTGTTCATGTTTCTTTTGACAGCTAGGTCTCAAGCTCTGTTACTTATTCTTGTGCTAAATAATAAGTATGTCCCTCCATTATCTTCTTCAATTAGTTTTTAGAGGTGAAGCTTTTCTTCATTATTTCTCAGCTACTACAGTCAACAAACACGAAAAGCCCGCTATTGAGCCCATGTTCGGTTTTTCCATTCAGAACCAGCTCACGCCATAGAGTGAGGTTTGTTTTCCAAACTTATGTTAAAAAAGGATCTTCAGTTGATTATAAACTTAGAAAATAAGTTATATTTAGTCATGATTATTATGTTCCATTTATTCAAAGTGAAACGTCTAAGATTTACATCGCATTTTAAATTAAATGAAAATGAATCTGACTATTTAACCCATCACTTTGAATGCTTAAATTCACATCATCATGCTTATATGGGTTCTTTGAACATTTGTGTGGGTCCAACTTCATTAAATGTGTGTTATTTGTCTAGACTCCCAGGGGAAGTACTGGTGCGTTGGTGATGACTCTGTGGTGGTGTGCAGTAGTGCCACACCTGTCCAGTTCCTGTTTGAGTTCTGTGACCTCAACAAGATGGCCATCTGTGCCCAGGGAGGGAAGTACCTTAAAGGAGACCATGCTGGAGGGCTTAAGGCCAACACCGACTCACTGGACGGTGCCACCCTGTGGGAGTACTGAGAAAGCACAGCTGGGCATCTGGCTGAAGAATTGGAAGAGAACTGGAAGTTTGATTTTCTGTTTTTTGTCTTTGTCTCTTCTTTATGGGCTTTTTGATGGACATTTGTTGTTGAATGTACAGCTCTGTGAAAAACTATTGAACCCTCTCCTGATTTCATCTATTTTTGTGGGTATCTCCTAAAAGCTGTGTCAGATCTTTTCCACATAATATCATATAAAACAAAGGCAACCGGAGTATATAGAATAAAAATGCTACTTTTAGATGACACTTTTATTTAATAAGGCAAAAATGTTATCCAATACCTGGAGAATAATTCAACCACCTGACCTTAAAATCCAGTAGTTCCATAGCTGATAACTGAGATCGTTCTCTGACATCACTTTCAGGGAATTTTGGGCCACTCTTTTTTGCAGAATTGCTTTAGTGCAGCAAGACTATGTGAACTGCATCTCAATGGGGTTCAGGTCCAGACTTTCACTTACTCTTCCCCTTCTGATCATTGTCTCACTGCACGACCCAGTTATGCTTCTGCTTCAACTCACAGACTGACGACTTGATATTCTCCTTTTTGAGAGCAGAATTCCTGTTGGTTTACACCAGATGTAACGGATGTTTAACTTCAAACTCATCAGTCCACAGGATATTCTTCCGAAAGCTCTGAGAGTCATCAAGGTGTGTTGTGGAAAATACAGAAAAGCCATAATGTTTTTCTGTGTTACATGGCTTTCACCTCACCCATCTCTGTAATCAGGTCTGGGTCTGTCTAGCTGGCCTTCAATTAGTTAATAAAGCAGCTTGGTAGTTTTTTCATATAGTTTCCCCCTAAGAGACAAAATGAAAAAATAATTTTTCACCCGGATCCAGTTAGTAATAATCAGTTCATTCAAAGATCAGTCGACATATCAGTAAAAACTACCTTTCTATGTTAATTTGCCTTTATTTTATGTTGAAATTAGTTTGAAGATCTGAGACAATTTAATATTAAGATACAAATGAAAATAGAGCAATATTTTTTCATAGCACTGTATAATAGTGTTGTTGCACATAATTTCCCTTCCATTCAAATTTACACAAATTCCAAATAGATGTGAGGATGATCTTGCTCTGAGTTTTGCCTACATGTCTTCACTATTATCCTAAATAAACCTTTTGAAAGTTTTCTCTCATAGCTTACACTAACTAGCCTTCTGCCGCTAAATATCCTACTCACTGCTTTCACCTCCTGTTCCTAAACTTCTTACACTAAAGAGTACAACACACGTCAGCCAAAGGGGTGTAACTTATTTATTGCTGTAAATAAGGCTTCATGTCTCTGAATGTATGTCAAGGATGACAAATATAACATGCTGCTTACGTATTAGCTTACAATTGCTACTCTTCAGTTTTCCATCCTCACTGTTAAACAGTATGCAGGCGGACAGACTCACTTTATAACAATGCAGATGCATAGAGTGAAAGCACAAGTGAAAGGAACACTCTAAAAATGATCGTTCCTCATGTATGACAAAGATGTGCTGGTAAAGCTTACATATTCAAATGCACAAAAATACATAGAATATCCAGTCGTAGATAAGTGGATTGAAACTGTGGCACAAAATCTGCAAAATGTCCATCTGCACAAAGCTAAAAGACATGTTTGTTGTGATGTGAACTGTCTGCTTTAGATTGGGATCTGCTGCTGGTGTTGTTTTTGTGCTTGTGCCTTCCAGAGACCATTTCATTCATTGTCTTTTGTCCGTGTTCTTACATTTGAACTGAACGACTGAGTAAAAAAACAAAACAAATAAAGTTTCTCTCAAGACCATGGACTTTCTTCTAAATTTTTTCTTATTGTATTTGTACAGGTCAGATATATGTATATACCACAGAATGTTTTCTATCAAAAGAATTAACTTTCCAAAGTTCAGTCAAGAACACTTTCCCCTTGCACACTCAAGTCAAGTCAATTTTATACACTAGTAGGGGTACTACAATATAAATATACAATATTATTAGTGGTATTGAATATTGGATATATGATTATCAGTGATAGTAGTAAAAGATGGCGTCCAGCAGGACCTTGGCAGTAGATGCGGCCACAATCTGGGGCTCGGTACAGCCAGGAACCAGGACCCAGAACTTATGAGAATAATCATTTTTCTGTTAGTTAAAAAAAAACTACATGAGGCGATGCCATCTAAAGTAGTGTGACATGCATACGAATTCCTGGGAACCTGGAGAGCGATAGGACACAAAGACTCCCGGCCACAAGGACTCCAGGTAGGGCATAGAGTCAGTGGTGCATTTATGGGGCATGAATTTAAGATAAATGTTACAGAAATGGAGGTAGTCTACGCATGATTCAGCATGACGCTGGTCCAGGACCAGCCTAGGATTTGTCAAAGAGGATGGTCTTAAGTCTATCCTTAAATGTAAGGAGGGTGTCTGCTTCCCGAACCAACACTGGGGGCTGGTTCCAAAGTAAAGGAGGGTGATAAGTGAAGGCTCTGCCTCCCGTTCTAATCTTAGACATTTTGGGAACTACAAGTAGACCCGCGTTTTGGGACCAAAGGGTTCTATTAGGATGATATGGGACCGTGAGGTTTTTGAGATATGAGGAGGCTTGGTTGCAGAGAGCTTTATAAGTAAGGGGGGGGATTTTGAATTATATTCTGGATTTTACAGGGAGCCAATGTAGAGATGCTAGCAGGGGAGGGATCTGATATCTTCTAGTTCCTGTCAGTACTCATGCTGCAGCATTTTTGGATTAAACTGCAGGCTTTGTACAGAATTACTGGGGCATCTTGATAATAGGGAATTGCAGTAATCTAGTCTGGATGTAACAAAGGCAGGAACTAATTTCTCCTTTCTTAGACAGGATGTTCCTAATTTTTGTTCTATTACGCAGGTGAAAGAAAGCTGCATTAGAGAGTTTCTTTGTATGAGTTGAGAACGACATGTCCTGGTCAAACATAACTCCTAGCTTCTTTACAGTAGAGCTGGAGACTGAGGCGATGCCATCTAAAGTAGTGTGACATGTATACGAATTAAAGTATAAAATAGTTACTGTTTAAAGGCAAATTTTGGTGATTTATATTTGTTTTCTTACAGAAATGAATGATGACTTATGACCTATAATCTGTGCAGCTAAAAATTGTTTTACTTAAGGGCAGTTTTTGGCAACATGGTTTACTCTTTACTAAGTTTCTCCAACCCCTTACCTGGTTCCACTCTAAACTTAATGCAGTATTGTAATGTTATTTAAGGTAAAAAAAAACAAAAGAAAAAACAAATGCTTTAACCAGATTGTCTACAAAATGTAATGGATAATTTTTTTCTTATATGCCATATCCTCTATCCAAGTTTCGCAAAAATCCATCATGTAGTTTTTTTTTAACTAACTAACTAACTAAAAATCCATTTTCATGTGAAAATCCTTTCTGTGTGGGAGAAGGAAGAAAGCACCCACATCGGGCCCCCTTGAGATTTTGCAAAGCAATAACCGTAGGAGAGAAAAGAAAGCTCAGGCGAGTAGGGAGAGGTGACCTGCTCTACTTCATCTGTCTTCCTTTCAAGAAAGTCTCATTAAAGAAGCACAGATTATTCTGATGAAACTTTACATGTGATAGAATTACAGCAACATCTTTCGTCTTCTGCAGGATCATTGCCTGTTTCCATTGTAACAGGCAGCACCTGAGGAGGGTGAATGTTCTGAGATGCAGCAGACACACATAGTTAGGCTCCCATTCCCTCATCATTTCAGACTGTTTATGTGTGTACCTGCAGGATGAAACACAAAGGAATATGTAAGCAAATGTCCCTTCCACCAATAAGCTAATATGGTATGTGAGTTGAAGTGGGCATAATGAGTAGAAACATAAGCATGAAGAGTTACAAAGAGGAAATGTATTAGATCAGTGGTTCTCAAATTATGGTAGACTATTAATGCTACTATGGTATCAGGCTCCCTCTAGTGGTACAAGGAGGAATCTCTGAAATTGTCTACTTTTACTAAATTAAATAAGATTATTTAAAAAAACGTATATTACTATCAAAATATTATGATGACTGAAATTAAAAATATTGTAACCATGAGATAAATCCTTTCCTGTAGTTTTTTTGTACAGATGTCCATCAGCCGCCTAAGTAGTCGGGTTGTGGCGCGCACTTCAAGCCGTTACAATCTAAACTGTGAGGACAAGAAGACAGTATGCAGAGGAAGCTAAAATTACAAGTGTTTTAAGAAAAATGCAGTCGCGGCTTCTAACGGGAACTTTTAGGGAGGGAAGTGTAGATCAGGAGGAGTATATTGATAGCAGCGTTGTAGAAACTGCAGTTGAAGACAGTGAACACAGCAGCATCCCTGAATCAACAGCATCAACCGGCAGCAAGCGGCAAAAAACAGTAACGACATATTACTCAGGTTACATGAAAATTGAAATGTGCATTGACAGTGACATACAGTTGTTATTGTTAATGTTATCACCAGCTCTGTGTGCGTACTGTATGTGTGTGAGGGGCTACCTTGTATTATAATCATGTGAAAGAGTCAGATGCCAGTTCTAGTGCTACTGCTTCACACTATGTATGGTTGTGGCTGTTTAGTCAACAATAAATAATATTCTTATTGGGAATATATTTTTCTCCTGTTTTAACTACGATTAGCAGAATAGGTTTAACTACTTTAACTAATGTATTTTTACATGGGTCATAATGGTGGAATATATTCTAAGGTGGTTAGAATAGGTGGATGAGGAGGTGGGTGAATGAACTAATACTAATATTTCTACTATACTGCTCCGAGATGCCTTTAGGATTCATATAATGAAACTGTCCACGTTCATACAGTGAAAAAGTCCTGGTTCACTCAGATGCTTCAATTTCACCATCTTGCAAACTACATTATTACATTTTTTATTTTATAGGTGATCTGTTTATAGTTGAAATGTAGAATATTTTGACAATTAATCTGATATACAATGAAGGTTTGATCATTTTGCTTGTAGCTGTGTCACTGCTACCTCTCATGCAGCATAGTCCATGTTACCAGTTTATACTATTTAGCTGTTTTAACCCTACTGTCATATGATGCTATCCCATTGAGCCCCCTGCTGCCATCTAGTGTGAAAACGTGAAGGTGATTTTACAATTTCAATATGACCTTACAATATTTTTGCACTTCTATTCATTGTGGTTCAGACTAATTCCCATGGGGGAAAATGTTACTATTATAGCATACCACTGTATTTAAGACAACATTTTGTGACTTTTGTTTGTAATGACTCCCTCTCTTTCAACATGGTCTGTAAAGAAAGTGCAACTCCATCTGTGAAGTGGAACGCATGCTATGTGGCAGGCCTTTTCATTCAAACTCAGCAATCAATGTCACTAATGCTCTTGTGGAGAAATGGGAGCAAATCCTTGAAGCGAGGTTTCAATATCCTCAATGTCCTCAATAAACACTTTCAAATTGTTTCTGAAACGGAGAGCAGTGTAGTCTCGGTAATTTGCATCTGTTCTACGAGACCAGATTAACAGGAAAAAGTGGAATGGAAGAAAACAGTAAAAATATTAAGAGCTAGAGTAAGTGTGTAGTTTCAACTATTGAAAATAGATACATTACAAGTGGTTTCTTATACAAAAAATGTTTAAAAGGCTTCAGCTCACACAAAAAGATTGGACTGTTAAATGTCTCCAACAGTACACTTGTCCATGTTAAAGGATGCCTGACAGCTGAATCCAGGGAAAAACCTGTTTCACCTGGTGACTTAGATTAGTCTATTTACCAGTTTGTTCTTTTTTTTTTTTTAAATATAATTTGCTCATGTCTTATTTGCTCCCTTACATAAAACAGGTAGTACCAACCTTCTTCAAGGTTATAGATAAGAGACAGAACAAACTAATGCACACACCCAAACGCACGTTCGCATTGACAAATTATCAGATTACCTGTTTGCCCAGCGATTGCCACATATTGCCAGATAGTGTGAGTCAGCGAGAGACAGAGAGGGAGAGTTTATTTCAATGTCCAATGAGGAAGATGAAAGGCTTCAACAGAAAACCATCTGCTGCCGAAATTGTCGACCAGATTTCAGCTTCTTCTGAAAATTCTGACAAAATAAGATTCCATTGTACTCATTTTATTTTTTAGCATTTTGAATACCATAAGTGCAAGTGCACACCACATGTGTCAAAAGTGTTTTCATAAAAGAGCGGATCTCTGGAGCAGATCATTACAGAGGAATCTTCCATGACTCATACATTGTGTAAACACAACCCCAGGTGTCTGTATCTCAGTAGAATGCACATGAATGGCAATCTCTTTCAGAACATGGGTTCCCATGAACACATTAAAATGACAAGTGTAATGGACCAAGAACAAAAAAGTGAGGGTAATGAATCAGTGGACATAATCTTCTTTTTGGAAAAATTATCATCTTGCATGACCTGGTTACACTTTTCTTTTAAATGAGACTGATGACCTGCTCCTTCACAGATTTCTGGTAGAGAGCCGAATTCATGTTTCCCTCAATTATGACCAATCCCTTAGCTCCTGAAGCCGCAAAGCATCCCTACAATATTATGCTGCCACCTCCATGTTTGACCGACCTTTTGTGGAATGTCGTGCTTAGTTTAACAGGATCCCTGTCTTCAAACAGTTTCGATTTCCTGTTTGAAAATCGAAACTGTTTGGATTGCTTATTAAAAAAGCTGTGGGGATCATCAAGGTGTATTGTTGCCCGATTCAGAAAAGCCTTACTCTTCTCCATGATTGGCAGTGGTTTTCACTTCATCATTCTGCTATGGACGCCATTTTTTCACAGTGTCTTTTCAATATTAGAGCCATGAATACTCAGCTTTATTGAAGAGAAGTCTGCTGTTCCCTGGATGTTTTCTTGAGATTCATTGGGATCTGACTTCCTGAATGCGCCTTCACTGTGTGCCTGGAGGACTCTTGGAAGGTCGATCACTTCTGGTTAAATCCAAGTCCCAAACATGTGTAGATAATGTGTCTGACTGTGGATCTGTGAGACACAAAAGAGGCTGAGGCCTTTTGGAGTTTGCAGTGCAGGGCTCAGTTAAAGACCTTCTACGACACTCTGGTAGCATCAGTGGTCACAGTGTGGTTATCTGGGGTGGAGGAAGCATGGAGGAGGTGGTTGAGAGGAGGATGTAAAGCTGACATCCATCCTGGACAACACCTCTCACCCCCTACATGAAACCGTGGGGGCTTTGAGAAGCTCCTTCAGTAGAAACCGCTACACCCATAGTGTGTGACATGTAGCAATAATGCAGGTCCTTTGTCCCAACAGCAGTCAGACTTTTCAACAAATCTCTCTGAAACTGTATTGTGTCTGAAAATCCTGAACTCTGCAACCTGTCATTCATCGCGCCGGTTTTTATCTGCTCATTTATATTTGTTCTCAGATATTGGATTCTTATATGATGACAGACATATATATATATAGTAATAGGCTTAAGCACAATTTCACACAAATAGTGTTCTTTCTAATCTGTGACATTTCTCATCATCCAAGGTGACTGGTTTTGTGGAAATCAAGTTCATTTTCAAGGCACAATATTTATTCATAACCAGTCGTGTGTTACAGTTTAAATGTGTTGTGTTGTAAGTGTCTCGACAAGTCAGAGTCAAATATCTCCAAATCGATCTGCTCCAGAAAGTTCAAAAAACAGTTTTTTAAAAAGTTTTACTGAGTATTTTTAAGGTATTGCACGGCCTCTCTCCCACCTAGGTCTGGCCTTTCTTATCTTTTCCGGGGGGCCGGCTGATGACTAACAGGGAAAGAAGGTTTGCAATCAGGGCCCCAAAATTCCGGAATAATCTGCCTGAAGAGATTAGGTTTTCACTTCTTAAGACGTATTCTTATTGTAAAGCATTTTCTGTTTAGATTTAAATTTTAAATTTCATTTTTGTCTGCATATTTTTAAATATTTATCTAACCTATATGTTGTGTTGGGGTCAAATTGACCCATTTTACCTTTTTTTAAAAGAAAAAGTTTTTTTTTTTAGTTTTTTCATCCTGTAACTATGACATTCGGCTGTTTTATGTAAGGAACACTTTTATAATTTTTTTTTCAAAGAATACGAATTTTATTAAAAAAGATGTGTATTCTTTGAAACACTTTTTTATATAGTTGACCAAAACACCACCCAGTTGGTGGTGGTATGGTTAATTTGATACAAGAGCATGCATGTGCATGTGAAAACGTACAGGTCATGATACTAAAAGAAGATGTAGATGCAAAGACACACATGTGAGCCTGTGTGTAAAAATGTTCTATATTTGGTTGTCCTGGCTCAGTGTGTGTAATGTATAAATAACAATGAAGATGATATCTTTGGAAGGACCCAATAATTGTTCCTGCACCATAAGAACAGTGGCACTCACCTCTCTTGCGATGAAAACTTTTGTAAAAATGATGAAAGATGCATTTATGGACACTGTACATGGTAAGTTGGACCCTCTCCAGTTTGCTTCCAGTGAGCAATTACACTGATGCGACAGGGATGCTTTTTAACTTGGTTTTTAAATATCTTGAGGGGGCCAGGTCCCTTATCAGTCTCCTTTTCATTAACTTCTCCTCCGCTTTTAGCTACATCCAGTCCAACATTTTAGCAGACAGATTAAAGAAAAGTCAAGACTGATTGCTGGCTGATGGACTTCTCAATGCGGTCACAACGGATGAGGGCGAATGGTGTTTTATCAAATGTTCTTTTCTCCTCCACCGGATTCCCCCAAGGCTGCGTCCCCTCCCCTCTTTTGTTTGTTTTATACTCGAACATTGCCAAAGCCATCATGACGGGCGCCACATTAAATTTGCAGATGATTCTGTCATTGTGTCCCTCCCTAGCAGTTACAATTCTGAACATGGTCCTGTATTGAATAATTTTATTGAATTCTGTCACCATCTTTTTGAAATATTAAAGGGGCAAGACAAAAATCCCACCCCCATCTCTCCTGTCGTGGTTGACGATCAGGCTGTTGAACTGGTGCAGCAGTACAAATATATTGGTACTGTAATTGAAGACAAACCTTGTTTTGATCCCCATGTTGATGCTGTATGCAAAAAAAGCACAGCAGCACTTTTATCGCAAGCTTTGCAGTTTTAATGTCGACACTACTTTTGTGAAGCTGTTTTTTTTTTTAATCCATGAATTCTTACCTTTTCTTTAATCTGCTGGCAAGGGTCACTTTCTGTTAAGAAGAAAAATGCCCTGCAAGGTACTGTGAAGGTGTGTAGACAAATTGCAGGTATATCCTTAAACGACCTGCAGGATCTGCATAAGGTCAGGTCATCGAAAAAAGCCCTATCAATCTTGGCTGTTCCGAGCCATCCCTTGGGGTGTGAATTCATGTTACTACCATTATCATCAACAGATACAATCTTTCACGGTGTACAACAAAAAGATATAAAAAGCAATTTTTTCCTGCAGTCATCAGCCTTAGAAATTACACTATGTAGTCGTGATCTGTGTTGGACTTCCATCGTTGTATTAACTGATTATTGTTTGATGTTTTATTACTGCTGGCTTAGAAACCAAATTGCCCCCAGGGATAACCTGCACATTATTAAATGTGGACTCTAGTTATTAGGTCAAACATGACATGATAGTCTGTAATAATAAATTATATTTGTGTGCCAGTAATATAGAATGCAAACATTATTATTAGAACATGTCTCAAGGAGTGTTAATGTGTGACCGATGGTCGAATTGAAGATAGCTTTATATCTCCACGGTGTCAAATGTATGAGGTATCAGCTTGACCTGCCTTATTCTTATCCTGCCTCACTTCCTCAGTGAGACAACAGGGAGTGAAATTATTGGTGGAGAGAAGTGGTGACCAGTCTATAAATATGCATGAATGCTTTTAGAAGGAGATCAGATCAACTGGACCTCCTCATCCAGTTGTTATCACCGTGAGCCGAGAGACTCACTCAAGCAGTTGCGTCTCGCCGGACGGGACAGGGGCGTCACTCTCCTCTCTGACCGGCATGTCTCTGTCAGGACGTCCCAACAATGTTCGGCTGGTCTTCCTAGGGGCAGCTGGTGTCGGTAAGACCTCGCTCATCCATAGATTCCTCCATGATCGCTTCGAGCAGAAATACACGCGCACAGTGGAGGAGCTCCACGTGCTGGAGATCGACGCCTCTGGGTCTAAGATGCGTCTGGAGATCCTGGACACGAGTGGGAGCTACTCGTTCCCGGCCATGCGGGAGCTTTCTATCCGACACAGTGACGCGTTCGCCCTCGTATACGCCGTGGACGACCCCGGATCTCTGGAGGAGGTGCGAAGACTACGCGGAGAGATCCTGGAGCTTCGGGACGGCAAGAGTGCACCCATAACCGTGGTTGGCAGCAAGGCGGATCTGACCGAGACCGATGGTCGAGTGCATCTGACGGCTGATGTCATGGCAACAGTGGAGGGGGAGTGGAACGCCAACTTCGTGGAGGCGTCCGCCCGCACCGGTGGGAACACGGTGGGAGTGTTTGGGTCGCTGCTCCAACAAGTGGACAAGCCGCACAGGTTGAGCATCGCGCTGCAGAGGAGGCGCAGAAACACGGTGCCCAGACCCTCTGTAAAGAAAAGACCACCACTGAAGAAGAGCAACAGCTGTGTCCTGTCATAGGATAGCACATCTGTGGTGTTGATAGAGAACTCTGCAACTGGACTGCATGGTTTCAAGTGTTGCAGCTCATCACAGAGCTCTATACAGCAAAATTCAAAGCGTCAAAGTTGCAGTATGTAAACTGTAGTGATATCTAGCGGTGAACGTCTGCATTGCAATTTATACTAGAAAATAACTCATTCCATCTTATCCAAGATGCTATGGTGGCCTTCCAATTATTATTTAGCAAAATTTAAAAAAAACAACAACCTCCCTGTCAAAAAAAAGGAAACACGAAGGCCAGACTCGATATTGGGAGTGACAGAGGTAGAGTGGTCATCCACTTATCGGAAGGTCTGTGGTTCGAAGTGTCCTTGATCAAGGTGCTTAACTACAAGCTGCTCCCAGTGGCTGCTCAACCTGATGAGCAGGTTGAGCCTTAGATGGCATCCCATGTCATTACTATATGTAATACATACTGAATAGTTGTGTGAGTGGGTGAATGCTGGCTCGGGTTGTAAACCAATAAAGACTAGAAAAGTGCTGTCTAAGTACAGTTTGTTTACTCATGAAACCAAGCAGTCCACCAGGGGAATTAAACTCAGCAAATGATTTTACCTACTGCACCTTAAAAGTAGAATTTTGGATAGTGTTCATATTGGAACTCTCTAAAAGTGTGTTTTTTCAAACATTCACCATGTTGTTTTAAACATTTAACAGTGTACTTAATACAATCATTTGTGTACTTTAAACATATTCCCTGTCAACAGGAGTGTTCATTTCTACCATTTATAATTTAATGTATTTTTTAATTAACAGAGTAAAATATGTTATTCCAATTTTATTTTTGCAATGTTAAATTGAGATTTTAATATTTAAAATAATGTAAAACAACAGGATGCTGCTGACTATGGCTGTCGAATCTAGAGCATATCTAGAATTCTCATTGCCTTACTTTTTCCATAAGTACAACGTTTATCTCCACCTCGAGTTCAGGACTAATCGGATTTGTAAATGGATGGAGAAATAGCCGCTTCACTCAGAAAACTGTGGTCTCAGTAAGCTAATTTACAGACTACTAGTTTGCTGAATAGTCTGGCTCGTAACTTCCTCACTTATCCTCCTTCTCTGCCTTCATTTTTCACGAGAGTGGAGCTTAATTCCATCTCTGTGGAGTTTTATCAACACCAATTACATACACCCTGTCATTTAACTCTTAACACCTTTAATCAGAAATAGTTGAAATTACTTTTTCATGAGGGAAAATGTTCAAAACTGTTTTTGCTGCGTACCTGTTTTTGTTTTTCGTTGTTTTGTTTTTTTGGAAAGTCGGAATAGTCTCAAAGAGGCTCAGCAGTAATGTTGAAATAGTTTAACATATATGTATGCATATATATATGCATATATATATGCATATATATATATATATATATATATATATATATATATATATATAGCCCATATCTGTATTTGTTCGTGTATAGATTTTGTACAATTTATGCAAATAAACATTTTGGCGGATACTGTGTGCTGTTCTGTACTTTTTAAATTTATTGGGGCTCACTCTCTCACATTTTAAGCTCATTTTGTTCAAATATCATTATATCAATAACATTTTAGACAAGTAATCACAATAGTAGGTTAGTACACTGCATTATGAACCAGCCTTTAAAAGATGAAATATTATTTAATTTATAAATGATCAAATCAAAAGAGCCATAGAGAGAACATGGAGAAAATTTTTTAATGTAGTCCTTATGGCAGTAAATAATCATTGACTTGAAACAATGGTTGTTGGCAACAAAGATTTGTGTGCGCTACATCTACTTCTATGCTGATTTCACCACACCAAAGTAGGGTTGTTTCATGACAAGTTTAATGAAAGTCCATAGGGCCTTAAAAATATAGACCCGAGAGATGTTTAGCTCTTGAACAAAACCTGATATGTATGCATTTCATTTAAAAATATCTTTAACTAGTGACATGTCAGTGATAAATGCAGCAAACAAGGGCTGTGGCATCCCATTGCATTTGTAGAGTTGACGCCAGAAGTCCCACCCTCAACAATGTCATGTGCCGACATGTGGTGAGAGGTCCCAATGCGTTGAGCCGGCGCCAAAATTTGAGGAAGCCCTAACAGCGAAGCTGATTTCCATACCGGATCGGGCAGGGCCTGGATAAAAAATGACCACGACTGGTAGTGTTAACTAATACGGCTACCGGCGATAGCTACTCCACAAATTGTCAAAGAAAAAGAAGATTGAGAGGGCGGAAACATGCTCAGATTTTAATTCACAGTTTTGCATAAGAGAGCGTTGATTAATAAAAAAAAATATCTGTCATTGAAAAACATTGAATCCTTAAATATTAAGTAAGAATCCGGTGATGGTTGATATTATTGATGGAAAAATAATGAATATCATGTTTCATAGGTCATTTAAGGTACCTACTTACCTCTGTAAAAAGCTGATCAGTCATAACATTATAACCACTGACACCTGAAATCAGAGCTGTAGATTTTTTTTTTATCTCAAGGTTCACATGTTGAAAGCAAGAAAAATGGATAAGCGTGAGTATCTGAGTTATTGACAAAGACCAAATTGTACTGGCCATACGACTGAGTAGGAGTATCTCCAGAACTGCAGTTTTTTTGGGGGGGTGTTTCTGGTCAGCAGTGACTAGAACCTACTCAAAGTGGTTTGTGGAAGGAAAACTGGTGAACCCAGAAAGTGTCATAGGTGTGCAGTGCTCAATTATGCACACGGGAAGCAAGGGTTAGTCTTTGTTGTTGGAAAAGTTATTTCTGGTTCTGATAGAAAGGTGTTAGAACATCGGTAGAACTGTTTTAGTGGCAAAAGGGGCAGATAGTTTTAATATTATGGCTGATCAGTGTAAATACCATTAGCTGCAGGAGCTTTGGGGTCTTACACAAAATAGAAAGAATTGATTATATGGTATGAATTTATACAACAGTTTTAAGTCTGCAAAGATGTAGCAAAAAAAAATTAAATGGTAAGAATGTTACTTGAAACTCATTCTTGATTATGGTTTTAATTAAAGATTCACATGAATTACATACCTAAAATAAAATCTCCACTTTCATCAAGTTTATTTGCGTAACATTGGTGTCTGTGGTATAACAGGTAAGACCTATAAATACATTTTCAGTGTCAATAACATTGTATTATGTTAATGCATGTATTTATGTATACTATGTATACTATGTGTGAGGAATAAAAGACCAAACACAAAAAATACTTCTAATAATAATTCTATTCACACCAGATTTATTTTAGATTAAATAGGTCTTAATATAATACAGTTACAACATACAAAACAATAAACAAATTTGCTCGAAACTCTTTGATAACTACTGCATCATACTTAAAAGTAATACCACAAAGTACATGCTGTTCTCTATAGTTTTTGTGGGATAGGACCAGAATGACTTTCCACTTAGTACAGTTGGATTGCCAATGTACCCAAAATGTTCCAAAAATGGCAATTTTACCACAGAGAGCGGGTTGTAAAATACCACCTAATAATTTAGGGGGAGCTGTATGTCCACATTATGACCTTTGACTGTGGCATAAACCAAAGTTTCATTAAACTCTTAAACCTTTTTTCCAAATATAATATCACTGAAGTCCTGCCCTCCACCAAGATCTTACTGAGAAGCCTGTTATAGGGAGGAAGCGCATCAAACATCACGTAAATTAACATCACATTCATTATATACTGCTAGGCTTAAAAAAAAAGAAAAAAGCATGTCAGGCTCATGCAGGAAGTCACAAAAGATACAAGGACAACATCCAGGGAACAATAGGCCCCTCTCACCTCACACACACTTAAAAAGAAATGTACAGATGTTGGACACATTTTTATGTACAGCAAACTGAACAAAGACCATATGCATTGTAATTTTTTTGTAAAAGGACAATTCAACATTCTTTACGAAGAAACAGGTGAGAGGGGAAGAATACATCTACATGATTGGTATTTTTGCCGTGCAGTACTAGGGGTATTTCGTCATAGAGCAGCATTTTAGAAGAAATCAAATGAACGATTTTTGTGCAGATTACAGAAACATCAGTAGGAAAAATGTACCAAGGCAGAAACTCTCCAGAAGACCCTTTTTGATCTATACAGACATAGCATAGAGTCATCCCTGAAGAACATTTCTTATAGCAGTTCGTCCAGATGGCAAGGAAGATCACAATGGGATCTTTAGTTTTTACAGCCAGTGAATTGGCTGAATAAGCATGATGAACACTAAGAAATATTGATTACAGCTGTTAGGATTTCCTGAAAAACAAAGAAAATGACATGTGTAAACATTTGTAATGAGGACTTATCTGTATTTACAAAATCAGAAACTAGATGGGGCATTCAGTTGTAAATCCCATGCAACATTAATATTACAATTACAGTAATACAACCTACCGCTCTCTATAAGAATCTCAACCTCCACTGTAAAATTTTTCTGTTCAAGAGGTCCCATTGCCAAGATTTGTTTTGTGCAGACAAGCTGTGGACCAACTGAGGGAAAATAGAAGTCAGAGTGAGAGGAGGAAGGACATATCTCATAGACTCACATGGTTGACCCAACAATTAGCCATAACATTATAACCATCTGTCTCATAATGTGTATTTCATCGGTTTAAGGCCAAAGTACTCTTGCCTCAGTCTTGAGGCAAAAATCCCAGCAGACCTTTGAAGATGTGTTTGGGTATCTGGCACCAATGCCTTAGTAGTAGATCCTTTTTCCGCTGTTGATGCAAAGTGAGGCCTCCACGGATTAGATTTGTTCGTTCAGTACATCCCACAGATGCAAGATAACATTGAGTTCTGGGGGATTTGGGGGCATAGTCAACATCTTGAGGTCATTGTTGTTTTCCTCAAACCACTTCTAAACAATTTTATAGTCTCAGAGGGAGAATCATCCCCTGAAAAGGACCACTGCCATTAGGGTATATTTTTTATATATTTGGTTTAGGTGGATGATATTTGTCAAGTTAACATCTGGGAGGACTCAAGATTTTCCTGCAGAACATTGCCCAAAAGCACGAGGCTGCCTTCCCCAACTAGACTCCTTCCCACAGTGCATTGTGGGGCCATCTCCTACCCAGGTAAGGCCATTCACACGACGTTAAAAAAAATGTGATTCAACAGACCTGGTCGCAAGGGTCTTCTACCATTGCTCCAGATCCGATTGTGCCCAGCACTAAAGGTACTTTCGGCAGTTGACAGAGGTCACCATGGGCACTGTGAACAATGTACAACTCTGCCGACCAACACATAGCAAGCTGAGATGCGCTTTGTGTTGTCATACTATTCTATCAGAACAAGAATGAGCTTTTTCAGCTATTTGGACTACAGTAGCTTATACGTTGGATCAGACAACACAGACCAGCCTTTGCTCCATGTGCATCAATGAACATCGGCCACCTATGACCCTGTCACCAGTTCACCAATTGTTCTTCGCTAGAACACTTTAGTAGGCAACAACTACCGCAGATCCGGAAGATCCATGAAGAGTTGCAGTTCTGGGGATTCACTGACCCAGTCATTGAGCCATCAAAATTTGACCTGCGTCAAAATCGCTCAAATTCTTATAATTGCTTATTTTTCCTGCCGCAAACACTAGAACTTCAGAACAAAATGATTACTTGCTGCCTAAAAAAATCCACCCACTGAAAGGTGCCATGGTAACGAGATAATCAGTGTTATTCTTTTCACTTCACCAAAAAATGGTTATAATGCCATGGCTGATCAATTCATCAATATCAAGCTCAAGCTCAAGCTCAAGCTCAAGCTCAAGCTCAAGCTCAAGCTCAAGCTCAAGCACAAAATCAAGCTCTTTATACAGAAATTTAAAGACATTCAACAAAGAAAAAGGGGAAATAAAGGAAATTTCATTTTCAATTGCACAACTCTGATGTTTGAATTTATTGATCTTAACAGGTACATTCCAATCATGTAATAAATTATATCAGTTTCACTCACAAAGGACTGCAGCAGTAATTTTTTCTGACATTACCACTGGAGATCGTTGAGGTCCTTCAGGTCCCAGTTCTAGCCTGGCTTCACACCAGTACTGGACGTTGTTGTCGTCTTTATAAGGGGTGATGGTTATATTGATATCTCGGTCACTGGTTCCTTCTGTTGATCATTCACAGACTGCAGGTGACCCAGGACTCTCTGATCTCTGTAGAAAGTCACAATGAGGTCTGCAACTGGAGCAACATTCTGTACAGTACACTGAAGAGTGTACTGATAACCCTCAAACATTGGCCCAGTGTGATTTACAAAGCTGATGGACACGTTCTCTGGAGGTTCTGTGGAGAGAAATAAGCAGATAATAAACCACACAGAAAATGCTCAATGCATTTTACAACATATCAAGATGGAATTGTGATAAACTCACTGTAAACTTTTAGAGGCAGAGCAATGTCGCAGTGCCCTCCCAGTTCTGATAGCATAAAGCACATAGGTTTGATACTCCACTCAGTCAGGTTTTCCACACTCCAGACAATAAAACTCCCCATAATGGCTTCAGGTTTTCCCTAAAGAAGAAAAGTACCAAAGCAATGATAATATTGGTTAAAGCGTAAATATAACAGAATGATAGTGTCTGGGTGGTTCCGGTCTATAGTACACGATTGTAATTTTTTCTCATACTGTCTCTGCGCCTGAGCTGAATTGGTGTTCACATTATCCTCTTGAAGTCTGTGGTTTTGAAGAGCTCACTACTTTGGGCTCACACCTGTACAAGGATGGGAAAACCGGAGGATACGACCAGAAGAACTGACCTTTCTGAACGCTGACTGAAAGGTGCTTTTTCCTCTGACTTTTAAAATTGCCAGCTGGCAACTAAGAAGATAACTGTGGCGGAAGCTGCATTTAGAATATATCAGACGGAAATTATCTAAATCAATTTCTCTCCTTAATAAAACAAGGCTTTTATTGAATGGGAATTGTCTTCAGATAATTTTTTGTTGTCTTGTTGTCTTGTGAAGAACCCCGGCTGATGTAAGGGAAGGTATCAAGGACTTGACAAGGCAAATCCAGAAATGTCTTTGCAGACACCGGAGTGCCGAAAGCATTTAGAAAGAGCGGGAAACAAACAAGTGCAGTTCACCAAAGACCCTTTCAGTTTCATCAGAACACTCCTGGCAAGGTAAAATCTGGAAGTTCAACTAGCTTCAGAGAAGATGTGGAGGCGTTTTGTGGGAAACCCACAACAACAGCTCCAGAAACCAAACACTTGATGCCAACCTAGACGTCAGTAAAGGAAACCAAGGAAAAGAGCTTGACTCCACCAACGAGCTTGAGGAGGAAGGACGAAGCTCAAGGGCCGTAGAAGTAGCGTCCCAGGGAGCCCGGAGCAAATAGAACCTTCCTAAAAGGAAGATCACATGGAAAAGGAAGGTCTATGGAAACTACACCCCTTCCGCATCTCATCCTGCTACGATCAGTTTACCACACATTAGCGACTCCTACAAACTTGTATTAATGGAGCATGAGAGAGGACCCACTGTGCAAACTATGGGTGGAAGAGGAAAGAGGGGCACCTTGTCACACATCCTGTCAGTTGGTACAACAGCACTCACTGAAGGGAGATACAGGTGACAAGGTGCTCAAAGTGCCTTGCAAGTAACAAGGTGCTTTGTTACTTGCCAACACCCTGGAGCAGGAGCGACGCAAGAGATGGCAACCACATGGAAAAACATCAATCAGGTTTGTAAGGATGGGATTAAAGCCATGAAACACAGCAATAAGGAGAAAAACCTACAACAACAAACCCAATCATGGGAAAAATCTGGGAAGAGAGCTGCAATTTGGTTGGTTTCATGTGGTTGAGACCAATCCTTTGAAAGGAAGAGCAGCAAGTACCGTACCTCCTGCATGACTGTAGGGGTAGCGGATGGCAGGCTTGGCTTTTCCCAGCCGAGGTCCGTGGTAGAGGATTCCCGGTCCGGCATGGCGAATGCTCACAGCCATGGGATTAAACATGAAGTTGTGGAAGACAGCAGCACACAGGCTGGGATTGACAGCAGAAAGATCTTTTGTAGGCTATGGAACAGGAAAGAAGAGCCCAGATAGAAGCTAGGCGATGAGGATGAGCAGTGACTTGGCTGCCACTGCTCATCTGAGTTTTTGATTATCATGCCTTCCTTTTAGTTTTCTACAATTTTTCAAAGTAAGAAAAGTTTATTATTATTTAAGAGGCATGTTTATCTTTGAAACACACAAAGTCCAAACTTATGTATAATACAGATGTGTTTCAGTTTTGGGGATTAAACTAAGGAATGGACTTAATTATGAGTTGAAGTTGTGTAGCTGTCTGTTGAGTTTAAGAAACTGTTTAATAATTGAGGATTACAATTTCTATAATGTAATAATGTATTTATGGTTGTAATTATGTATTGTATTTCCCTTGATATTGCTTATTAAATTAAAAATATCTGGCTTTAAATTGCTCTCAAATTGCAACAGGATTGGATTCTAAACAATTTGTGATATTGTATATTATGCTTGGGTGGAAAGCTAAGAGATTCAAGAGAAAATATTGATTTTCTTACCAGTGGGACTTCCCACCCTATAACACGGAAACCCATACGGACGGAGCAGTTAACCTTAACTGGATCTCCAAATCTGTGACAGGAGAGTAGTTGCAATTAGTAAGCATTCATTTTACTCAGGTAGATGGAAAATCATGCATTACTTCAGAGGGGAAAAGGTGGCAATCCATTCGAAGAAGTAAGTAGTCTAAGTCTTTTTTTTCGTGTGTGTGTTTCCCTGTTTGCACTTTTCTTTTCTTTCATGGCATCAAAAGCTCAGCAAGTATGGATCATTTCCCAGAGTACGCAGATAACCTTATCAATGTAGCATGCACTGTTCAACCATAGCATTATAACCTGACTAATAAGATAAAATAAGATAAGATAAGATAAACCTTTATTAGTCCCACAACGGGGAAATTGCAGGGTTACAGCAGCCAGAGCATGTTACAGAATAACAAACATATTATGGAGACCTTTCTTTTGCCTTCTATACAGTTCTGCAATATGCTGTTCTCAGTCAGCCAGAGTTCAATTTTTAGAGTTCTATCTATTTTTTTGTGCTATTATAGCTCTTCTTCTTTTCAATAAGTGCCCATGACACCATCCCCCATTCACCAGTTGTCTGTCCTTAGACCTCTTTGGTAGGTATTAATCAATGAAGACCAGGAACAACCTAAAAAACCTGCGGTTCCTGAGATGCTGTGACACAGTTATCCAGCCGTCACTATTTAAACCTTGTTATAATCGATCAGATCCTTACACTTACCTATTTTTCCTACTTCTAATGCATCACTAAAAGGGATAATCAATGTCATTCGGATGTTATTGGTTATAATCAATATATTTCAGCCTTACAAACCCCATCTAGCCTCTCCAATGCCTCCCTCTCCTCCCCCTCCCCCCTCAACATCCAGCTGGAGCTACTCCCCACTGCTATCCCCACTCTCTCCATAACAAAAGATCAGGTAAGGTGGGAATTCAAGATGATTAGACCAAGAAGGGCCGCAGGTCCTGAATGTATCTGCTCCAGATTGTGCAGACAAGCTATCTATGGTAGCTGTGCATCTGTTCAAGCTCAGCCTCAGTCTGGAGAGGATACCGGTACTCTGGAAGACTTCCTGTGTGGTACCTGTACCAAAGACTGCGTACCCCAGGGAGCCCAACCACTTCAAAACAGTACTCTTGAGCTCCCACCTGATGATGACCATGGAGAGGGTTCGTCTCAAGCACTTTCCACCCCTGCTGAGCTCTCACCAGGATCCACTGAAGTTTGCCAGGCATTGGAGTGGATGACGCGGCCATTTACCTGCTGCACAGATCCTTGTCTCATCTGCAGAACGCTGGAAAACACTGTGAGGGTCATGTTTTTTGACTTCTCCAGTGCTTACAACATGATCCGGCCTCAATGGCTGAGAGGGAAGCTGAAAGAGGCAGTGGTTGGCTGCATGGGCCACCAACTACCTCACTGACAACATCGACATCGGATACATATCAGAGGGGAACTCTGTGGAGATGGTGAGTGAGAGGAGGTTGTTGACCAAGCTGACATCCATCCTGGACAACTGGACTAATGTTATGACTGATCTCAGATGTTATGGAGGGCTCTCAGGTCTAAGTAATCATGCCAATGACAACAGTTTGAGAATTTTACCACACCATTTTTCTGCAATTTCCCCATTGTGGGACTAATAAAGGTTTATCTTATCTTATCTTAAATGACGATTTAATGAATGTTTGCTTCTTTTAGGATGACATTTACACTCTCCTGCGTGTGTTATTTATTTTCAGGCTATTTCTGGGAACATTCCAAGGGTTTTCAGCCCAAGTCTTAGATTGAGGGAGTCCTGCCTTTTCAAGGTCATATATCACTAGCATTCATCTGTCTGTTATAAGATTGCATACAATCTTATTTAGGAATTATATTGTGAATGCTTGTTTGTCTTCATGCTTAGCCATGTGATGAACTGACATCTTACATGCTGGTCAGTTGGGATGGGTTCAAAACCCCAACGACCCTGAACAGGATAGACGGTCATGGGGTATGGGTGTTTAATGTACTTGCTTCTATAATATTTTGTATTTAATAATATTTCATAAATGTACAGACTTATTAAATAAATTAGAATTAAAAATGATTACTACTTATCCTACTTATCCTTGATATTATAATTTGTTATTTGATATGTGTGTTTATGTTTACTTAAGTTTAAATAGTAATTTTGTACAACTTTGTCTCCATTTATGCTATACAAACTTAAACTGTATCCAGTTCTATGTTAATACAACTTAACCTGTTTATTTTCACCATGTGTAGGAACTGTGGTAGTTTAAAAGGAAAGTAGTTAGAGCCAAAGGGTTTCCACGCAGTTCTCTAGTAATGTCAACTAATTGGGGATGAGACTGTGAGCGTGTTTCCTCCGCATCGGTGCTTGATGGGTTTGGGGATGAAGGTGGACCGAAGGAACGCTGCACCCTCTGCACCACGGTCCCATCCAAATCTAAACAACCGGCCATTACCTATTGACGGTTTAATAGGTGGGATCTTCATGTTTGCCTTGTTTGACTGCCACCTTGAAATTTTAAACCGCTACATCTGACATACCTGACCACCAGAGTGGAGGGTGACATCATCAGAGGGCAGCTGACCTTCTCTGTCGACTCTCCTGAGTTGCTGATGAGGGGAGGGATGGTGGGAGAGGGGTTGATAAGATTAGGAAAGGGCATATGTGCCGGGATTGTTGGAGATGATGAGGGTGGTGAGATCTGAGATGGAAAAGGTGGAGCAGGTGTGTACATGGAAACAGGAGATGAGAGAACTGAGGTCATGGGCGTGATTAGGGAGTGTAAGAGGAAGAAAGACACAATAAGTATCTATTTGTCAGGTGGGACATACAAACACCCCATAGCCTAAGTATAAATAGATAACACCCAAAAGATATTCATTATTTTCTAAATAAATATATATAATTTCACAAAAAAACAGCTTTCTATAGAGCAGAACGTAACAAGCATAATTGAATAGCTCTTACCCCGTTTGAGCAGCAGTATACATTAAATACCTGTAGTGTTAAATACAATAAGTAAAAATAGATGGTATATTACATATTTTGTTTCTATCCGCACTGTAAGCTTTGTGACCTCAAGAGTCACTTTCCACTGTCTTAAGATAACAAAAGCAAGAGACAATTGAATTTTGCCATTTCGTAGAATTATATCCTTTTTAGCTTTCCTATTGTTCACCATTGTTTCAGGGCCTGCTGAATACACCCAGTGGGTTCCTCTGAGGAAGGAAGGACACCCTGCCCAAGTCAAAAGAACTCACTCCTCTTTTCTATGACTATTGTTCCACTGAATCCTGAGGTTGTTCTCCTGCCAATCAGATGATTTGACCCACAGTTGCTCACTGGTGTGTGGGTCAACAAACCTGCTGTCAAAAAAATATCTATGTGTCCCTTAAGTCAGTCTGCAAAATGAATGAATGAATGAGATGACGCCCACTCTAACATATCTCATTCAGAGTCAATTACTTATTGACTCAAAGTAATAGAATAATTGTTTTATATTTTGGTAATCTTACAACATTACAATTCATGAAGAATATGGAAAAATTTGCAAAAAAATGTTATATTAATACAATTTGTATTATTATTATTATTATTATTATTATTATTAATAATATTACCAGGGAGGCTATGGTTCAACTCTATGCGTTTTTCTGTTTGTTTGCAAGATTTAAGAAAAACCTTAGGTTGAACCGTAGGTTGGATTTCTCTTTTTTGTGTTGCAAAGAGTAATACAAAGTATTTGGGAGATACTGAGTTGTCGGTAGATTTAGAGGCTGGCAATAACTCAAACATTAATAAAGATTTGCATGAAATTTTCTTAAAACCATCTTATTGATTCTAATCAAAAGAATATCTACCTTGGGTACTGCTGGGCTGTTGTGGAGGTTTGCATTATTATTATTTTTTTTAACTTTTTTATTATTTTATGGATTTTTAAAATTATTACTATTATTGTGTAATGATATATGTATTAAAAATGTGTCTTTTATAATAACAGTTGAGAAGGAAAAGGTGAAGGTTGTTTGCCAGATTATTCATCATAATAATATTAGCTCCAGCATCTTTGTATTGCAGTTGGCCCAAAAGTAAACATATGACATTGTTTTTTAATAATATTATGGTTAAATATAATTTACTATTAAATGTTATTGAATGTGTCTCCAATTGTGATAACAGAAATAATAAATATATAAAATGTATACGATATAATATGATATTATATTATATTATATTAAATAGTTTTATGGTTGTTTTTAATTAAATAATATCTTTTTATTTAACACTATGATTTCCCTCTCGGATTAAAGACTTATCTTAACCTTTTATCATTTCCTTTTGGTAGAGTGAAATATCATTTATTAACAAAACATTCTTAACTAATAGCTATAGCTATTGGGAAGAAAAACTACAATATTTTGCTTTGAAATCCTAAAAGTAACAGTAAATGTACTTACTTGGCAATTTTTCACGAGGAAGGACCCACACACACATGTCCTGCCCTCATAGTCAAACACTTCCCTTTGTGATCTTTTCTAACCATGGTTGCCAACCAGGAGGTTGAGACCTCCGCACAGTGTTTATTTTTTCTATCCTCTATTTATTATGCTTTCAATATATACAGAACATAGCTATGCTAATACACATAAAAAAAAACACCCTGTGAGTCGTTACATCGTTCATTACTCCATCCATTATAGTGTATGTTTTTAAGCCCCAGGACATAATTAAAGAAATGGCAAATTTTCCAAAACTGTTTGTAATAGTGTCATAAAAGGCTCCCCATTTTATCTCACAATTATCTTTTCCTGTTCTAACAGAAATTTGCCTATACACTTATAACCTACTTATAACCCAAGTCCTGGATCCTAAATACTATTTACTTGATAAGCTTTCTGCTTGAATCTTTGCTTTTACTATAGCCCAAAATCACAAGTTTTAACCCTATTAAACGTTTAAAGGGTGAACATCACTCTTTTCTACCTACTCACACAACACATGGTGAGTGGTTTTAGCAGAATTTAATGTTAAGGAGCCAAAAAAGAAGTTTTCTATTTTAAGCATCCAGTCTATATCATCTACATTGTCACTATTTACAAATCTAGGCTTTTTCCTTTTGGTCCCTGCGCCTCGCATCCACTCAGCTGTCATATCACTCACCTGAGCTCAACAGGCCACTCAGCAGAAGTGAGATTGGCCATCCAGACGCATACATCTTTCTTCAGGTTCCAGGACTAAAAATATTGAAATGTTATATGACGCTCTGACAAAAAACAGTAACTGTCTGCATCGACACAGCCTGAGACTTCTGAGAAATACCGGGATATATTTCAGGTTTTTATGGGATTGTGGGTGTGGGTGCTTTCTGTGAGTGGATACTGCTTTTGTGTGTGTGTGTCTAGCTGATGATCAGGCGATTCCTTGGTTTGGCCTCTGAAACCCACCATGGGCATTCTCTGTTGGTACATCAAGGGAGGAAGGAAGGGAGGGTCAAGAATAATGCAGTGTAGTATTGCTGCATGGAGGGCAAGAAATGGGTGTGTGTATGTGTTTGAGAGAAAAAAAGCACACACTGTAGCTGAAGTGCTGTTGAGAAAACAGCAGACTCATTGATGATGTGTTATCTTTAAGGAAAACTGAGAGCAGTGGAAATATTTCACTCGCTTCCACAAAATTGCTGAATACGTATTTGTCATTTATTTCCCTTATAACTAATATAAAATAGAAGAAGAATCCTTTATTAGTCACATACAGTCAGTCATACACAGTGAAATTATTTCTCTGCATTTGACCCATCCCTGAGGGAGCAGTGGGCAGCCCCTGTGAAGCGCCCAGGGAGCTAAGGTTTCAGGTCTTGGTCTTGCTCAAGGACCCTACGACAAGGAGACCCTGGTGGGATTCAAACCGGCTACCTTCGGATTTTCCGATTGGGAGACGCCCGCTCTACCCACTGAGCCACAGCCGCACTATATGTACTGTATCTGTACTGTATATATATTCAATACTGAGGACAAAGAGCAGTTTGAGTAATGAATGACAGTAGCAGTGACAGCTTTTCTACATTGTGTGGAATTGCTGCCCAACGTTTTTCACACTGTATGTCTTCATTTTAAGTCACCTTTAGAATACCCGTATGCTGGAGATCCTGCAACGACTGAATTTCCTCTTTTGGGGATAATTAAGTTTTTCTGTTCTATTCTATTCTATTCTATTCTATTCTATGATGACCACCGTGCAAATTTCTTCCTCAAAGCTCAGTAGTGTGATGTAGCTTAATAATATTCATATCATTGATACATCCAGTGGTAATACAAAACTAAACTCCTTTCTATATTTTAGAAAGGAAAATATAGAAAGGAGTTCCACATTTTTCACATTTTTCCATTGATACAGAGGTTGTCAGTGCTGTCATTAGATTGATTTAGAAATGCACTTCTTTTTAGGGATGTGGATGTTTCACCTTGCATCCAATAAGTTTCCTCAGTTCTAACTGATTTAACCTCTGGTGATGTAGTTGAAAAAGTGAGAGTTCTTAGATCAACATATGTCAGTTGACCATCCATACTATGGTGGGTCATTGGGGTTGTTGGGGACACTCGTGTATTACATTCTTACAGGATCATCATGTGAGGCATCCACTATTGTTTAGAGATGTCTGTTCCAGGATGGCTTCCTTCAATTCTCTCTGAAACCATCTGACCCCTCTTTCCAAATGTGATCATTCTTTTTTTCAAATGAGTGTCCCTTG
Organism: Lophius piscatorius; assembly: GCA_009660295.1. Classification (NCBI taxonomy): domain Eukaryota; kingdom Metazoa; phylum Chordata; class Actinopteri; order Lophiiformes; family Lophiidae; genus Lophius; species Lophius piscatorius. Next base: position 72,852 of record VRLP01002971.1, read on the forward strand.
TCCTTCAGGTGCAGATGTACTGTTGATGGTGCTGATCCCAATGAGTTGGCTCTCCTGTGTTGGACCATGGTCTTGAAGATTGGTTGTCAACTAGCTGCAACTGCGCAGTTTGTGTTTTGGTCTGAGATTGAAGATTTTCTGTTTGATTAAGGTAAGAAACTCCTGCCACATATGGACTGATGATGTCGTTGAGTCCTTCTATTCCTCTGCAATAAATGTAGAGTTGGTCTTCTGCCGTTTCTTTGATGACTTGATGAAAGCCCAATCAGGGAAGCTATCTTTTTCCAGAGCCATCTGGGATCTATGGTTCAGGTTAGGGTTAATCCCAATATATATACTGTATTAAAAAATGTTCAACATGACAATGTTTTATATCATTATATGCAACACAACATTATCTCAATGACATGTCAATTAGTTTTTCACATTAGCATACTGCACAGTATATTGAATCCAAAGACGTCTAGGTTTATGGTTAGGTTAAGGATTGGCATGATCGTAGGATCCATTCGGTTATTTCTCCTTTTCTTTGTGGCATTCCCTTGTTAGCACTAGATGAGGCCATAATCCGTTGGAAAGTGTGGTTTAACGGACAGAGGTAAACCTATAAGGAGATTTAGAATGTGAATTCATCTATTAAATTATCTCTATTGAACGCGTGCTGGTCCACGCGTTCGTCTCCTCCCGACTGGATTACTGTAACGCACTTCTCATCGGGATCCCTGATAAAAGTCTTCAAAGACTACAATATGTTCAAAACACTGCTGCAAGGATCCTGATGAGAGGGCGTAAACACGAACACATCACCCCCGTTCTTCATTCCCTTCATTGGCTTCCCATCTCCACCAGGTTTGATTATAAGATCTCTCTCCTCACTCACCAGTGCATCCATGGTAACGCACCCCCCTACCTAAAAGAACTACTCACCCCACTGACCTCGACACGATCCCTCCGTTCTACCCACTCATACCGCCTCCTCCTTCCCCGGACTAAGCTCAGCACCATGGGTGATCGGGCCTTCTGCTCTGCTGCCCCTCGTCTGT